>DWUN01000649.1:0-20936 GCA_018249975.1 Passova gellias
TCTTCTTATATATAAAAATCAATTGCCGTTCGTTAGTCTCGCTAAAACACTAGAACGGCTGGACAGATTGGGCTAATTTTGGTATTAAAATAATTGAGGAAGTCCAGGGAAGGTTTAAAAGGTGAAAAAATCGGAGGAAAATAGAAATAACAGCAATTTAATTTTTCCATATAAACTACTTGCCTGTCAAACATAATATGATGTACCTCCCGTCAAATATGATTAAAAATTAAACTGTTTATTTATTATTAGGCGGTACGAAGTTCGCCGGGACAGCTAGTAATCTAATATTATTCATGAATATGTTTGCTGTATAAAGCACGTTATATTTACGGAGTGCTCTCCTATTGTTTTAAGAATGCATGGCTTTTTTTTAGTCCACATTCATGCTACTACTAAACATGAAAAGAGTTGATTTTAGATTTTAGATTTTTAGATTACTAGACACAAATATATATATATATACACACACGCAAACAATAAATAGAAAGTTTATGACTCACGGTAGTATGTACGCGTCATTACACGCCTTCCTCGAAGAATTTTTCTTCTAGCTTCAGTCTCTTGAGTGAGGGTGCTCAAAATTACTAAAAATTATGAATTCATTGATATATTTAAAATTTATGTACTGCACATTAGTTACAGTGCCATGAAAAATCAATATTACAACAACCCGTATGATTTCGTTTTGTTACGAACTTGTTTTGCCTTGTACAATTTCGATTAGTTGAACTTCAGCGTATGTCCTGAACGGCATAAAGTAAAAACAATGGCTAAAGGATCCCTAGATATTGGGGGCGTCGGAATGTGGATCGAAATCATGGATTACGCACAATATCATTGGCATAACTTGGCCACTCGTTAGTGTCTGTGATGTATTTGAAATAAATAAGTGCTCACCTAAAATCACAGCGAAGTAGAACAATAGTGATCTCCTTTGTGCCATTTTATTTTATTTCAACACAGTTATAAACGAAATAAAATCAAAAACAAGTCTCAATTCGCCACACAGTACGCAGGAGCAAAAGGTGTGTTTTCAACATTGAGTTCTTATCTTATGAAGTTACCGAGATAAGATAGTGATTACTAATAGAGGGTACGTAAGTAGTACATGGATTGTTGTATCGTTGTATGAAAAACGGATGAGTCAATAATTTTACCAAGAATTTTGAAAAATCAGTTTATTGTCTAGTTTATAACGTTTCCGGTTTCCCGCTGTTATATTGTACTGTTTCGATTTCCCGATAAATAAGAGAAAAATCTTTGGTATTCTCGACAACTAATAGCACCACTTACGTTACGGTACGGTCTTTGAATGATACATTTTCTTCATATTGTCTGTTTTGGGAGGCGCATCTGCGGATACATCCCACTTGATTGAACTAGGATGCGGCAAATCCTGTTCCGATGCCTTTTGCTATCTTAAGTTAGCTGAAATATCTTATCTCTTTCTTTCACTTCTTTTGCAACTACTGTCGCGCCCCCGTATAGCGTTGCGATTTATTTTTTCATTTTCGAAAGCCGAGTCTAATCTTCGACACACTTTAGTTCAAAAGTATAAACCATACAACGAATTTGATTAGTTAAAAAATATAAGGCATCTTAGGATGAGATTTTATTAATTTGAAGTTTGTGCGAAAATTTTCTCGTTGAGAATGGGAGGGCTATAATTATAAAAAACAACAGAACTTTTTAATAATATATTTAATACCTAGCTCTACGATTACGAAACATAATTAACTATAGGTAAATTAAAATTATTTATGCATAATTCCTTGAACTACTACCTATTCCTTTTTCTACTATTCCTTTTTCTACTATTCCTTTTTCTACTATTCCTTTTTCTACTACAATTTCTTATTCTTTAAAAATATCTTCAATGTTAGCTTCCGATAGTACTGGAGATGATTTGGATTCTGAACTCTTGGGAATGGTACTCCGTGCTTCTTGTTGCCGTTCGCTGCTTATAGTCGACGCCGCCTTCGCTATAAGTTCTTTCTCAGGCACATTTTCAGATTGTAACTTCTCATATTGCTGCATAAGTTTTTTGATTTGAGTTTCCCCGGATGGATTAAGCATATTTATAGCTAACCCGTGTCCATTTGCGTGAAATTTTCTGCAATGATAGTAATAGAAAAAAAAAATTAACGAATTTTTGGTAAACTTTCCGTGCTGTTTCAATAAGAGTTGATGGGGAAATTATACATATAATATGTATGAACTTATAAGTTGATGCAAATATAGTGAGATTTATAAAGATCCTTGTTAACTAATAAATATATGGGACGCTATGCTTACAAGGGCAAACAATTCTGCGGGAAAGCAAAATCCGGACCCTACAAGTATTATACGGTATTTTCCTTCAATGATTAATATGATCAGCTTTTTTAAATTCACGTAATACGTACGCTCTCACAACATCTTCCTTGTAAAGAATCGGTCTAATAGTTGTATCCTGCACCTTTGGTCGAGCAAACTTAGGTTCTGTGATAGGTGGAAAGGTTTTATACACATCAAACCATAATGGTCTATCATCAGGTTTTATAGCCCCACGTTTCAGGAGACCTTCAGCCCTAAAAAAAAAACAATTGAAAACATGTATGTGTGCTTCCTCGTGATTCCATGATACTACGCAACAAATCATAATTTACACAATCAAATTACTTAATACTATTTATCTGTTGAATCAGCACTATAGGTAAGAATGACCTTAAAAGTAAATGGGTACCTACTCAGCACTTCATAAGAGGTTTTAAGTAGCTTATGTTTAAAAGCAATACTTCATAATTTAATTGCGTGAGTTGTTGGCAAAATCATTGCTGTTTTCAAAAAACAACGACGCTATTTTGAACGCATTTGTGCTAAAATTTCTCGTACTAGGTAGCAGTACCATTTTGGTAGTTTCATGAGTGGTGGCATTTTTATTATCAAACTCTTCATCGTTCCTTGCTTCGGCACGGGACTTCTCTTTTAATGAGAAGGCCTTTACCCTAAAAGGCTTTATTATAATAAATCTACAGAAACATTTAAATATAAATTACACACTTGAATAGTGAAAGGATTGTGTATTGCAAGGGATTGTCATGAGAAACTTTCGTTTTAAGAGAAAGTAAAGTAAATAAACAAGATTGAAATGCAAAAATAACATTCTTAAACAAAAACCTTGGTTGAATAACCCGCCGGATGGCCAGTGGTTAGCAACTGACTGCTGTGGTGGAGGTTGTGGGTATAGTCCCATACAGGATATATATTACATAAAATTATCAGTACAAGCATGTATTCAGGAATGGAATGAATTTAGTTTATCTGTTTGATTGTAACAGCATAGATATTTTGATTGCCTATTTTGGGATCAGAGGCATATATGTCTCTTGGCCCGAGCTATTCTTACTATTTAATAATCTTAAATGAAAAGACACCATTCGAAACACTTTATATTACTTTCAGTAATCAATACACACTAATACATTTTGAAACCAACAGATGTGTTAATGCTTAGAAGAATATTAGTGTGGAATTAAAAATCATTTTGCATTGCTTGAAAAATGGTTCTTCTGAGGGTCTCCCATCCACTTCTCTTTGTTTCACTTATAAGTTTCTGTTGCAGCTTTTTGATGTCCTCTTCCAATTCATTACCTAATCGGTCAGTTTCAGCCTTGTGGTCTGACTCCATTTCCTGGCACCTAACACAAATAAGCAATTCATTACATATACAAAAATGAATGAGTAAAGTTTGTCATAAATCCTGTAAAGTAATTGAACAATATTTATGATCTAAAAAGCTACAAATGCTTGGACACAAACAGAATACAAATACTGATAAGAAAAAGAATGAAAATGTGGAACACAAGGCCAAACACTACTATTCTACGGTAGACATCATGTGACTGCCCCTGTGCTCAACATTTTAATTAAGATTACTTCAATAAGTCAATACTCTTTCTGAAAAGAAGTATGAATTTCCTTCAGAGCCTTTAGTTTTTGCTTATGAGCCGCAGTTGCCTGTTGAATGCACTTCATAAAGGCTCCAGTGAGATGCTCCAATTTTTGCTCATTGTCTTTTAATGCATTGTGATCAGCCTCCAAACTACTTAGTACTTCCGACAAACTCTTCAACAGACTGTCATTGGTCTGTTTTCTGCAAGTTTTTTTTATTGATAAAATGAAATTAGTATGAAAAGTGAAAAATCAAGTAGAATGAATATCTTAGTTTTACATTTAAATACTTCAAACCATGTATTGTCAACAGATTTTACATTTTAGTAATTCATGTACGCATTATGATTTAATGTATACTAACCTTGATTCCAATTGGCGACTGATGACATCAAACAGCTTGCGTCTCGATTCTCCACAAATATCGAAATTACTATCAGATTTCTTATTTTTACCGCCTGTTGGATGATACCCAATGGTTGAAGATATTCCTTCAACCATTTCTGTTCGTTGTCGCTTTGGAGCTTTTTTAGGCTTGGGCTCATCTTTTAAGAACTGAGATTCATTCAAGAAATCACTAATATCTTCCGAGACTAATTTAGATTTCAGACTTTTTTTAAGCATGGACATTTCGACCAGTAACTTTTCAAGGATATTTTTGATCGAGGGTCTTAAGTGTACCAAAATTAATAATTACGAACAATAATTTGCAATGCCAACAAAGATTATTTACTGTAACGCGTTTCCCGCGTTTTATTTTACCGCGTAAATAAAGTATTTAAATATCCGACATTTTTAAATTTCGAAATATAACAACCGATCACATACCTTGTAAATATTGTTCCGATTCTTTCTAATCTACTCGTTGCCATTATTCAATAGTTCTAAAAATATATTTAATTAAAATGGTTTTCTTTATAATAAATATTTTGTTTATTATCTTGTATGCCTTAAAATAGCACACAATAGGTTATGAATTTGACATAAGCTAACATTTTTTTATTTAACTATCTATTTCATAATGGTACAAGCCACTTAAGCTGTACTGCCAAAATTTTCATGAAATTAACATTATTACAGTATATTTGTGTTTAGTATGTGCATGAACTTACGTAATGTTAGACAATTGCCTTAATTTAATTAAAAGTTACTATTGGAATAGGATAAATAAATATAAAGATAAAGCTTTTGAGTCCCCTTAGAACTACTTAGAACTCCCGCGAGAGCTTATAAAGATTATATCCTCTCCTCTTTTCGAAGAAGAGGTGTGTCATTAGCCGGTCTGGAGAGTCGGAATAGATGAGGATATCAAAGATGAAAACAAATATAGTATGAGATTAACTTGAGGTCAACGTGACTATTTTATGCTGAAAGCTTTTAATTAGGAGTCTAGAGATTCACTTCTAATTCATAGCGTTGACAAGGTTTATTCATTGTTTGATATGGCCATACCCTCAAACAGAGTTTATAGATTTCGATCTAAATACGATTCAATTAGTACGACACCGAATAAGTGAAAATAAACTGCAATCCCTTCAAGACATATTACATAGTATTGTCGTTAATTGTTATCCAATTCAATCCTCGGCATGCCATTGGTCTTTTATGCAGACTGCATGACACATGAATAAATAAAACTTTCAATCATAATGGCAAATATTATATTATTAAAAATAATATTAGTTACATCACAAAACTGAAACTCATTTTTTTACTAATATAAGCTCTCTTAAAACTATTTTTAGACAATATTTTTACACTATTTACAGTTTCGAGTCATTGAGTGTGTATTATCACTTTTTAACGCCACACAAACTCAGTTTTTTTGTAGAAAGTGACAGCATCTTGTTGTTTCTGTCACTATGCTTGTGCTATGATTGCGAGCGATGTTTCCTATAACATCTCTTGTCAGCTTGTCGGGTCAAGATGTCCGAAACGAAGTTTCTGTGCTTAAACACGCGGAGAATGTCCTCGCGAGCTTCTTGTATGCCCTCGCATACTATTTTGCTTCTCTGTATATTACCCTGTAAAATCAAAATCGTTAATAAAGTAATTTCATTTTGTGTTACACAGGATAAGGGATCAACATGAACCGTTTCGGTTAAATAATATGCTAATGACATTTTCTCAATCGCCTCAGTCCGATTATGGCGTAGACCTGGCGGCAGACAGATATTGTATTAGATGACATACCACAAGCAGAATGGTAGGTAACCATCAGTCATCTTCGATCGGTAACTGCTCCTGGTATTTTTGCAAGCTCATACTTCATAGATAATAAAATATTAAGTAGTCAATTTATAGTGGTCAATACTATTAGGCAATAGGTATAAAGTCTCGTGAATTGTGACCTTTCAGCAGGGTATATAAACTTCCGATAACAAGTTGACCACTAACCTGCCGCCGCACCAGTCCATGGTGTACGGTGCTGGAGACCTCCAGGCCTTCTCCAATTATAGGGAGAGGTCTGTGTTAAGCAATGGGTAAAGTCCATAAAAAAAACAAAGTCTTGTGGGATATAGAGGATACTGGGGTAATTTCAATAGCACAAAGGCAACATTTTTACCATGATACTATTCGCGACTTCCGTAGCGCGGAAACCATATTTGCATACTATCCTACATTCCTTATACATATATCGCTCTTTGAGAGATTGATTTAGATAGTATTTTATTCCAGTCCCTTCCCAGGATCCAAGGTATCTCTGTATCAAATTTCAACTACATCGGTTCAGAGGTTATGTCGTGAAACGAAACAGGCAAGCAGTCTAATATACTCCATTTCATAAAACCACATCAACTAGCCACTGCATTATTAGGAAACGTGGACATATGAAGAAACACATTTAACATTTTCGTAAATTAAAAAATCGACGTTAATAGTTCGTTCCCATTAAAAGATCAAAGTTACCTTGATTAGTTCCAACAGAGCGTGCGAGTGCGGTTGGATGGAGGCCAGGGCGCGGCCGGAGGCGCTCTCGATAGCGCGCAACACTCCCGCCAGTTGATCACCAACGTCCTCTTCCAGTAGCACCTAAAAGTAATGCCCTCGTATAAATGTTTCTTTGTCGCTACTGAACGTATATAAATAAAGAAAAAGATAAGGCAAAGTGGGTAACCAGGTCGTCCATCTGCGCGGTGAGGTGGTGCACCTTCCAGCCGGCGGCGCTGCCCAGCACGTGCTTCTGCGCGGCGATGGCCACGAGGTCGCGCGCGCGCGGCTCTCGGCGCCGCACGTCGGCCGGCCGCGCGAAGTGCAGCGCCGTGCCGCGCCAGCCGCACACGTAGCTCGCGCTCAGGAGCGGGCCTGCACGCGCCCGAAGACACATTAGCGCTTTTTATCGCATCAAAAGTATTTAAGTATGTATTAATCACGTTTGTAAACTTCTTATGCTTTCTTACTAAATGTCGGAACCTTAATTTTGAAAGTCATATAAAAATTGAGTCAATGTTTGGTAAGACTGAAGAAAATAAGAATGGAATCATGGCGGTGCCATATCGTTCGATTGACTTACGTTTGGGAAGTGGATTCACAGTGACGGGAGGCGGCGGTGTGGGCGGCGCGTCTTCCGTCGGAAATTCGCAGTGTCTCACTTCAGTACTTAACCTATTCAAATTGTATCTATTAGAAATTTTATAAGAAGATATTAGATACAAGTTGTGGTGTTGTAACGATGAATGTAATAAATGAATAGTGTCCAAATAAAGTAAAGCAGCGCACTGACATCTGCTTGCGCGGCTTCTTGCGTGGCGAGCGGTCGTGGTGCGGCGGCGGCTCGGGCTCGTCGTCGGGCGAGGATGCCGCAGACTCCGTGGTGGAGCCGCCGCCACCGCCGCCGCGCCCCACGCCCACGTCCTCCCAGCCGGTGCACCCTGCCGCACACACTACTCATTACAAACTAATACATAACGTCGACGTACTTACACGCTGAAGCCTATTTATTGGACTTCTAATATTTATAAACTTACACGTATATCTTGGATATTAGAAGTGATGTACGCAAGCTCAAAACAAAGAATTGTAGTGTTGAGCTGTGACATTGAAACGTTACCGACTTTAATAAATAATCAAAAGAATCTTCTCAACATTGTTCTACTAGTATATGGAAAATTGATGAATTTACAATAAAGAACTAATTTAATGAGAGAAACATCACATTTCTGTCGCAGTTGCGTAATTAATTAGTCTTAAAAACAAAGGCCCGTAGATCATACAACAAATAGTGCCACCAATTAATTAAAATAATATAATTTGGTTGAGTCAAGTTGAGACTGTGACTTAGTGTTAATATTTAAAATCACATAGGAAACATATGTATCCATAGCCTCTTATATTCTTTCTTTTTTATACAAAAGAAAAACTAGCTCTTTCATGTCCGACAGCGGAGAAATAAGTAAGTATTTCAAGTGAAAAAAGTGTAATATTTCCACATACCTTGCACAGTGTTCAAGGTGACGCCGCCGATGCCGAGGTTATTAATGCCGATGGCGCCGAGGTTGACGCCGCCCACGTTAAGCGAGCTCGTCAGGTTGGTGCCGACGCTCACGAGACCCGCCGCGATCGCGTTCACTGTGCTCTTCGAAGGGGATCTACGCAAATATTTAAAACCGATCATAATTATATAGTTGTTGAGAAATCCTGTTTCAAATTCCTCTTTATAATATTAGTATAGATAAATAAACAAAATAAACAGATTACAAAAAAAAGTCTGCATACCCATCAATTTCTCGTTTTCTCAATATGGACGGTCTTGGTAACACGGCAGCATTCGAGACTGGTGTGGTCTGTTGCCGATTGTCAGACAGGGTTTGGACGGTATTGACAATGTTCACTGTAACAAAATTGTATTGTCACCAAACATCCCATAATCGTCAATGGTATTTGGATGACTGCATAAAAACTGCATAAAAAAATGAATTATTACCCGATTGTTGGTGCACCGGTTGATGTAACTGATGAGTCGATTGGAGGACAGGCTGATGGGTTTGTTGATGGGACGGCAAATGTGATGCGTGGACTGGCTGGTGCGTTGGTTGAATGGGTGATTGATGCGCGGATTGGAGTGTTGTCTGATGGGACTGTTGGAGATTGGACTGATGTGACGTTTGAAGAGTTTGTTGGAGAGATGTTTGGTGAGAAGATTGAATAATTGTTTGTTGCGTCGATTGGTGACTTTGTTGGTGTGCAGGCTGGTGCGTGGCTTGAAGTGTTGGCTGATGATTGGGTTGATGGGCGTAGGGGGTGAGCGGTCTCGGTCCGCGCGGCACTTCGTAATAGAGTTGTGGCGGCGCACTGTTCCCCACCGCTCCACGGACGCCCACACTGGCAACCCCGACAACTTGGGCGTGCGACTGAGATCATGTAACAAAAATGTAACAGAAAATTAATTTCTTATATTAGTGATGTATCAAGTGAGTGAGCAATCAATTTTATGATCGTTCATTTCATTGGTTATATTTAACAGCAAATCGCAATTCAAGACTTTGAATTCCTTACAAAAATTTGATAAAACGCAAATAATTAAGTGATGCTATTGATGATGTATTCTGGAGGAGGCCTTTGCCGATTGGCAAACAGATTTGCAAAAAGTTAGCAAACGACAAACATTAGAATAAGTTTTAAGTTTTTGAATTCTATAATTAGAAAGGGTTAAATGTTTAATGTTAATTGTTAAGTTAATCTGAATAAAGGCTATATTATTATTGATGATGTATTAGTATAGAGCATATGTAGGTTGATAATTTATTACCCGCAGTTATAGTGGACATTTCTATTAAAACTTTATTTATTACATCTCATTCTGTAGGAAACATGCTTTTAACATTTCAATATACATAGTAAGTGTTGACAAGCGTAACCGATTACCTTTGCAGGTTGATAATTTCTTTGTAGCAGCGGCAACGGGCGCGGCGCTACGGGAGCTGGTGTCGAGCTCGAAATGACGCCGCTGGCTGAATATACATATACAATGGCTTTCGTGAAATTAACCGGACAACACTAAATTTTTTTCTTATTGGTCATGATTGCAAAAATAAATAGAGGACATGGACAATAAAAGACAGAAAGGAAAAATTATTATGCATTTAAGGTAGCTGCTTTAGCGGCCTTACTCGGTTGAATTGAACATCGTTGAGCAATGTTAATATAATCAGCAGCCATAACGACAACAGAGAACAGACTACAAGATATAGTTTGAAATTGATTTTTTTGGCGAGTCTGACTACATAGATTGAGCTGGTTGGCTTTATGAAGGACTAATCACGACTTCTGAATATTGCAAGTTCAGACCAGTTCTCTTCAGAGAAATGTAAAAAATTGCAAGGTTCCCATAAACAGTTACATGTAAGCACAGTGGTGGCCGGCAGTGTGACGATGGAGGAGTGCGGCGGCGCGGGCGCGGGGGAAGCGCGCGGCGCGGTGGCGCGGAGCGGGGCGCGCCCGCCGTACACCAGCGCGCTGCGCCCGCGACCCGATCCCGACCATGCATTGTTATTTGCTGCGACGTGATATTTCATTGGTTAAATTCTTACTTGAATGATGACTGATATAACTTAATAACATTGCACCTTCATCAACAGAATTTATTGTCATACAAATCATTCTAATTGTTTCAATTTAAAATTTTATGACATATTAAAATCGTTATTTCAGTTGCTATAACAGCAAAGGAGAACATTGTTAGCGATCTTGCATACTGTACAAGTTCTATATAACATATTCTAAGGTGTGTAATGTCTGTCAACTCACACTTGGCCAGTATGGCTCATATTGAGATAAAACCTGTGACCACAAGTGGAAATATTAGAGAAGCCTTAACCATCAGAGTATTTGTACTGATTCGATTTGTAGGTTTACCTTGTGCAAGCGTTGGCTGAACAGACGATGGTGTGACAGGCCTGACAGCTAGGGAAGCACCAGCAGCCAGCCCCCGCGGCACATGACTTGTTACACCTTTACTCACTAGCACACCGCTGGCGCTACTTACATTCACACTTGACAACACTGGGGAATAGACGTTATTGTAAAAATATAGTTAGGTGTATTAATTAAATATAAGGCTTGCATGCAACTATGAGGTAGTGTAATTGATGGTAAAAAATGTGTGGTCCAGCATGCATAGTTTATTTTCTCTCTTCCTCTATTTCTATTCTAAGCACTTTGATATAATATATCCATAGGTAGATGTAACTTTTACAGAGTTTGATGTCATTTATGCTATACAATGTTTTACAATCATGTAATAATGGAGATAACTTTATAAATATTATCTTTCATATTTACAACAGGTTATCATAGTGGCATATATAATAACAACAGTTCTATATAAGTACAATCTTACGTTCTTATGATATTAAATACGGTTGATATTAATTTTTGTTTGTTTATACTGAAACTATATTTATTTTATTACGTCAGTTGGATGTAATATTACCATGCACTACTTAACAATGTATCTCATACAGTTATTTTGTTATTTTAGCTTAAAAATCAGACTGAAGTAATGTACATTGGAAAGAAATCATTAAATGTCTATACCTGGTCTAGAATTATGATGAGGCAAATTTGGTAGCACTCTGACACTGGGTGGTAGAGTTCGGACAGCGGAGCTCACTACCGAGAGCTGTCCTCCGACATTTAGCACCTGTGCAGCACTCACCGACGAGGCCGCACTGACTTGAGGGTTGCTAGCAGCTGTGTTGTTCGAGTTGGACACCTGTGCCGACAACTGAGATCCCTGACTTATAATTTGAGTGGCGGGACTTAGTATTTGACCACTTGGACCAATGAGCTGGGACTGGGATATAAGCTGTGAATTCTGTCCCATCAGCTGCGAACCTTGACTGACTAACTGAGTTCCTTGTAGGATTGGTGCACCACTAACAATCATTTGCGGCTGAAAGTTAAAAAAACATTTTTTTTTTTATTGTTAGTAGCTATCATCAAGGCCAGTGATGACCTATGGTTATGACTGAAGCTCAACTCGTAAAACAAGGTCCATTATGGTATGAAACTAACAATTAATAAAAGCAACGTTTAGTGGCTTGTATGGTTTGGTTTTCAAAAGAGATTCCAGAAAAAATTACGAAACTACATTAGGTGACTGCCGTAAATTATTACAAATCTTAACACAAAGTTCAAATAATTCATGTGAAATGTTGATGGGATGGACATAAAATAAAACTATATACCTGTGATGCGACGCTTGGAGAAACAATCTGGGCAGCTGTTCGCATGAGGCCAACGGGGCCCGTGTGTGAAATGATTTGACTCGCCCCGGTAGTTTTCGGCTGCCCGGAAATGAGATGGGCCATCTTCACCTCGGTGTTCGACATACTCTTCACTATTGTAATTTTTTGAGGCGCTGCTAAGTCAATCGGATACATTTTTCCAGTTGTGACTGACCTATCATTTTCCAAATTATTACTCATAGTAAATTACTATAGTCCCATTACTTTTATATTAGCATCTTATTAACTGAAACATCTCCTATGTTTCATTATGGATCGTTGAATCTTGTTTCACAGTAGTAATTCTTGAAAATCACTCAAAATTTCGAACTTTTCAATGACAGACCCAAGCCTTCCTTCATCAAGCAAGCAACACATTGCATAGACAAGATAAAAAAAGAAGTTTAAAAAAAACAAAACAGAGGTAATATGTTGCTAGTACACAAAAGTTACGAACCAAATACCGTAAAAATATGGTAATCATGCCAATGAATTTAAAAAATCAAGTCAATTCATGTATATTTACACGTGCCATTTTATAATGTAACAATTACAATTATAGGAAATTTATTGTAGGAATATAATATAAGTTTATGTTATAATATTCCTAATCTGTTTATTAACCATACGGGAATCAGTTTATTTATGTTTTTAGTAGTATATAGAAGTTTCAATGCCCTGCATTGAGACAGAGATGGTTAGAGCCATCCTGTAATGAGGAAATTTTTAAAAGCAAATTATAGTATTGATAACAGTAAGCTATTTTAATTAATTTAATTTTAATTGTAAATATAAACTACTAACATGTAACTCGATATATATACTTTATTGATATGTAAATATGATTTAAGATCACCGATATGAAGATTATTATTATCCACATAGCTTTTATACGTAGCATTTTGGTTAGACGTATTAAACTAAACATGCTACGCATTACGCATGGCTTTTTAATTCATTTATATGACTGGGCAAATAGCGTTTTTATTATTATCTGACGATCAATATTAGCTGCGTAAAGTTATATGTTCTGATCAACAGCAGACAAGTCGTCATAACCGCATGCTGCATTAAAGTTTCATATCTGCATTAAGTGTAATTTATACAATATCCTATAGGCTCTATAAAAACTGAACGTATCGAGGAGTTCTATTATAAGAATAAAATCAATTAACTTAATTGAGATTCAATTTTAGAGCTGAAACTGATCAAAATAGATTTTTTTTTTCATTCGACATTAAAAAATCATATTGTCAGTCTCGAATCTATAGGACTGATAATGTTACGACAAGTAATAAATGGACATCCATTGTTAAAATATTTATAATAATTAGATATATGCTTGTTCTAGTTTTGTAAATATAATATGAAATGATTATAAGTTATAGATAAGTAAGAAATGCCCAAATATTTGAAATTACACGTCGGGAATAACAAAAAAAAAACTTTGTTTATGGTTCAACAACAATGGCGGATCATCGTAGTGAAGTAAATGATTTTTCTAAAGAAAATATTAAAAAATACAATAATGAAAGAAGGAGTAGTAAGCAATGGGTTAGATTGAATGTTGGTGGGACGTATTTTTTAACTACTAAAACTACTTTGTGTAGGGATCCTAATTCATTTCTCTATCGATTAGTACAAGAGGATAGTGACTTAATCTCAGATAGGGTTAGTAACATTTTTTATTTATAAACACGTTTATTTATAATCGTATGTTAAATTTCTTTACATTTTATTTTCAGGACGAAACAGGTGCATATTTAATAGACAGAGACCCCACATATTTCTCTCCAGTGCTCAATTATCTTCGTCACGGTAAACTGGTTATCAACAATGACATAGCCGAAGAGGGCGTATTAGAAGAAGCAGAGTTTTATAATATTACAGACCTTATAAGATTAGTTAAAGAGAGAATATGTCATCGAGAAACGCGGCCGTTGAAGGATTCTAAAAAGCATGTGTATAGAGTGTTACAGTTTCATGAAGAGGAATTAACACAAATGGTATCAACTATGTCGGACGGTTGGAAGTTCGAACAGTTGATAAACATTGGTTCACAATATAATTATGGTAATGATGAACATGCAGAATTTCTTTGTGTTGTGAGCAGAGAGTGTGGTACATCTTTGAATAGTACTGAGGTTGAGCCCACGGACAGAGCTAAGGTGCTTCAGCAAAAAGGCTCGCGGATGTGAGTGTTTCTGTACTGCTAGTACTTCGATTTTAGGACTTGATTCGTGTGTGAAATGTGTACATAGATGGTGTTGAAAAATTCAGCCTCTTAATCTGTTTCCAAGTTCTAATTGTCCTGCAACATCATTAAAATCATTCTACATTCTTATTTTTAGTTGTACGATTTATGTTTAATTGTATCTTACAATTTGGAATGAGCTGCTTGTATCAATTATTGGCTCATCTACATTTATATTAAGTGAATAATATCATTATAATCATATTTTTATTTTTTTATATGATAGAATTACTAGACATGTAGATCATCTGATTGTAATTGGTTATTGCAGTTCATATACATTTATCTAAAGTCATTTAGACCAGAAGCCACCAATAGATGTGTTGCTAACCCTGAGAATTAAGTGTAAAGTTGGAATACCCCATGACTTGTGGGTCTATTACATTTCTAGTTTTCAAAATATATTCATAACCTTCATTACGTCTATAATGACAACTCACTAAAATGTTAATAAACCGAATATGCATAAAAAATGTTATGTTATTACATTTTTTCTTGCCTGCATTGTCATTTTACATATTGCATATGTACTTATAGTTGGTCTGTGCTAAGTCATGGGGAATATAACCAATTGTTATATTTTTCAATTGTAAGGAGCTTGAATATTTCTTGTTTTATAATCAGAGTGTAAACAATTGTTTCTTAATGTTATTTTTCCCATTGATGATATTAAAATTTAACCTACTCATATCTTATTCGCTGAGAAATTGTACTATAAATATGATTTCAAAATATTCTAAATTAATATTAGTAACACATATACAAAATCAACCAAAGACTGCCTTACCAGTCTACTGTTTTTTCATAATACTATTTTACAATACTAGGCTTACAAAAATTTTTCAGTGGTCAGATTGATAAGGTGTTTTTTACAATGAAAATAAAATGTTCATTAGTATTGTTCATGCATATTTATACAGGGAAATAAAGTTCTTAAACTGGTGTGACACCTAGAAATGTATCTGTTTACATTGGTATTAGCGCTAATTATTATCAAATAGACTAAATAATGGAAATAATAATTGATGCTCATGTATATTTTTTTGTTGTTGCTGAGATTATCCAATGATTTTAGGGTATATACATAGTTACATACATGCACATTTTTAATGTTACTATGATTTTGTCTTAAAATATATCAGGTCAGTTTCTGAAGTGTTATATGATGTATTTTGCATATCAGCATTGTTATTATCATGTGTAAATGAGTTCTTGAAGTTAACGTATACAGTCCAAAAATTTTCGAGTGTGACTACCTCTAAAGGTAATCGATGAAGATTTAATCATACTTCTAAATTTAAATAAATCCATTTCACATGGTGGTGTATCTTGAGTTTATAAACTTAGATAAATTTTATAACATGAGATCTATATCTTATAAAGCAATACTATAATATATAATGGGAGAGTTATTTATAAAATACTTATTTTTCTAGCTAATGCACTGTTGATTATTTACTAAAACTTACTGTTACTAGCCCAGGCCTGAATCATTGTTGAGGATGAAATGAAAACAACATTAAAATATAGCAGTTAACAATTATTGTAATAGAAACCTTCACACCTATGAGAATTACTGAACCATAAGCATTCACCATTAGGGATGTTTCACACAGAGGGAAATGTAATCATTCTTAGCTGGAAATTAAATTTGTGAAGTTATATTCTTATGAATATATTATAAATTTTTATGAGTAAGTTCTCTGTAAATGTTATTTACACGTGCAACTCTGAGAAACATCTCTTATGGTGTCATGTTGAATTTTACTGTTATCATAACAAGTCGTTTGTTATATTGAGCATAATTAAATAAGTAGTGCATAAAATGTATAGTGCGTTTTTAAATTTTATACTGATTAGTAATTAAATATGAATGCAACTGTTTTGTTAACAAGAAAGTTCAAATATTAGGATATGAAGACAAAAATGTATATTCATAATTGCTTTATTTCACTGAATAAGTAAACAATTGACTGAAAACGTAAGTATTTATTTGACACGCCTTCACTTAATTTTTATTATTTAGTTAATCAATTTATTAACTACAAATATATAAATCTATAACATGATGTTTTTAAAAAAATAAAGATTAGCGCTATTTAAAACTTAGAGATTAAAATTACACAATTTATTATAAAATATTGCATTCAACTGCATTAAATACAAGTTAACATGAGCATCATAAGATGGATGCTCTTCTGTAAAAGATTAGACTGATATATCAAAATACAGATTTAATTTCACTCATGTGTGTAAGGCAATGGGGTTTATTGTTTGTCTATAATTAGATATTATCCTTATTTTTAAATAACAATAGTGAATAAAACAGCTGCCTAGCACCAATCTGCCATGTACGTGAAGTCTGTAAATAATTTATGATCAGCAGTACTGAGAGGACGCGGCTCTTTTGGTGGTGTGAGTACTGCAGCTTCGGATGTGAATTCGCTATCGAAATTGCTTACATCTTCTAGATTATTTATTGTTGGCACAAACGGGGGCTTTACCTTACGGAGAAGTAGTTGTTCCCAGTTGACATTGCGGAAGAATGCCTGCTTCTTTACATCCTCCGCGTCCCTTTCGGAAGAACCTAATCGCCGCTCAGGATTCTTCCTTAACAATCGACGCATTAAAGCAATTGCTTCCAGTGACAATGTTCTAGGATAACGGACTTCATCGTTTACTATTGAATCAAACACTTCACCTTCATCTTCTCCCGGGAATGGTGATTCACCGACCAACATTTCAAATATCAAAACACCGAGGCCCCACCAATCCACTGCTCTTGTATATGAAGTTTCAGTAAGCACTTCGGGAGCTAGGAACTCAGGTGTTCCACAAAAGGTACCAGTACGGTCACCCCAACCCATACCTTCTTTGCAAAGACCAAAATCAGCTATTTTAACATAGCCGTCTGTGTCTAATAAAAGATTGTCTAGTTTCAAATCTCTATAAATAATATTGTTCTCGTGTAAATACTGGAGGCCTAATACTACACAAGCTGCATAAAATACTGCCCTCGGCTCGGTGAACACATCTGCATGTATGTGCATCATAAGATCACCTCCTGCTGCATATTCCATAACAAAACACACGTGTTGATCTGTTTGGAAACAAGCAAACAGATTGACTAAGAACGGATGTCTAATTGCATTTGCAACTTCAAAAATTCGTTTTTCAGACAACAATGAGTCAACTTCATCTCTGGCAATTATGTCACCTTTTTTTAAAGCTTTAATTGCAAAATACTCATTTGTCGGTTTGTACTGAGATAGGATTACTTTTCCAAAGTGTCCTCTTCCTAAAACACTCAACAACCTGAAACTTTCCATTGACATTTCTCCAGACTGTCTCCTAGAGTCAGGTTCTTTGCAGAGACTTTCTATAACAGATGATGAACGTGAAGATGATATCCTTATATTGTTTGTGACTTCTACTATTTGATCTTCATTACTGGGGAACTCTAGCATCAATTTAGGTGATGGAGATGGTGGATATTCCACCAGAGGGGTATTACATGATGGCGTTTGTGGTTCTTTAGCGACGTAGCTGTCTCTTGTATATGAATCTTCTAAAAATGCAAATGCTTCTTGCAATTCCTTCTCCATCCTTAGTGTAGAGACATTAGGTGGAGGATGGATAGGTAGAGCTGGTTTTGGTGGAGGTGTGATAGGCACTTGTGGCGTTGTGGGAGTAGATGGTAGACCAAGGGGCCTAATACCAGCCATTCCAGCTAAAGTGATGTTAGGATTTTCGATTTCCTTATTATCAATTGTTGGCGATTCTAGACTGTGTGTTATATGGGCACTTTGAATATTCTGAATGGATGGTGAGGAACGTTTTAATAATCTGCCAAGTATTACAGCGGGTATTGGCATTTCACCATATGGGGATCTAGGAATATTTTTTCCTTGTTGTTTAAATATCTTTCTTTGACGCTGTAGCTTAGGCTTTCTTGAAATTATAGGATTTAGGAATTTTATTTCAGCAAACAAAACACCTTGGGGTTCTAGTTCCAGAGCCATTCCGTGTCTTATATCATCGATGAACTCTTCCAATCGCATAAATTTCACAGCACAAAGGCCCCGCCAATCTTTCCAATGAATGCCTATCTCAAGCTCTCTAGATTTGTCCAACTTGATAGTAAATCTGGAAACGAATAATAACTGTTTTTATAATACTATACTTTTACCATTATAGTGAGTGTTCAATTCACATTCATGAAATTAATTTCTGATGAAATAAACTATCATTGAGTGTGCAATATATTTCTAATTTTCATGATCATATCTTTTTACATATAAGGCATAATAAATTAAATTAGCTAAGCATCTGCTTTAGTCATAGTTCAGCTATGTGAACACAGCCTAATGATAAGATAACATGAGCAATCACAATATGTGAGGAATCATAAAGATTATAATTCAAGGAAACACTAAGTTGATTAACCGTGTTGATTTGCTTCTTACATTGCTTTAAGTACTTGTGTGAAATAAGTAGATGTATTTAAATCAATATGGGTAATGTGCAATTGAGATACCTATTATATAATGTAATTCAAATAATTCGCTTAACATTTATGTCATAGTAAATCACCTGTAAATTTTTATTTTAATTGATTACTGCCTATGTGCACTTATTTGAAAGGCTAATTAAACAATGTGCAATACAAATAGTTTGGCTCACAAAAATTATATGCCACTATTAAAGGAAAAATTAAAAGTTGAACAACTTTTTCGCTTGCATAAGAAATTACATTAACTCATATATTTACAAACAGTGAAAAACTTATTAAAACAAATAGAGATTGAATATTTGAGTAAATAAAGGAATGCAGTCAAATTATACCTCTGGTCCCAAGCTTGTTGAGAGCATGGTCTCCAGCTGGTTTGAGCCACAGTATGATTGTCCAGCTTCAAAACTGCCATGATTTCATTGCTCGTATCTTCCTTTATGCTGTAGGTGTATTTTATGGAATTTCGTATTGTTACACCTTTTACAAAAGACTTCAAATCCGAAGGGCTAGCCAAGGGATCTCTACGACTGCGACCAGGAACATCTTCTAGCAGATCTTGACACCCCATAAGTCTCACTTCTAAGGTGCCTGTAACTTGAACACAAGGGCTGATCATTGGTGCAGGTGATAGGAATTGAGCTCTGACACCACTACCTCCAGATAAACTAACATAGCCGGGACTGGAGCCAGTGCTTCTCAGTTCGTGACCGAGCTCTACAAATGCAGCACTCTCAGCGGGCAGTTCCTGGCGACGCATATCCAGTGACCTCCGAAGTAAATCCAGTTTCTGTGTAGACTCCAGGAGGCTAGTTTGAGCTTCTTGTAATGCTTTCTTATCAGTCACTTTTTTGTCACTCTGCAATAGACGAATAGCATTCTTGGAACCCTCTACAACTGCAGCCTCTATGCGTAGACGGTTTCTCAGTTCAGCAATTCTTTCGTCGAGAAGTGGTTCGACCCCACTCATATCAATGCTTCTACCGTCACCATTGGCACCAGCATTGTCACCCTTCTGTTGCTTTGTCAATTTTGATATACGTAACTTCAAATATTCTATTTTGTCTTTTGAGTCGGCCAGCATTTGATGAGCTTCAGCTAATAGCTTTTTATCTCGAGACTGGTTGCTGCTGCTAATGCTCTGTATCATATTTTCAGCACCCTGTTTTACCTTAAGTTCTATATTTAGCTGTTTTTCTAAAGAAGCCAGCTTACGATCGGCAGTACCTTCACCAAGTTGCCGTTGCTGCTGTGCCGCCTCCGACGCCAGAATAATCTCTTCATCGTGAGATAGGTCTTCAGGCGATGTAGGGGTAGACTGGCCGCGGGATAGTAAAAGCTGTGATTCTAATTCTTGCAAGTCAGATTTAAGCTCGTTGAGTTTTATATTGGCCTTTTTCACAAGATTTGCGACGTCAGAGAGCGATTTTCGATCAGTAGCTACTTCGCGCAATTTCTCGGCACCTTCTTTTATTTTGAGTTCTTTACGTATCTCTCTACGTATGACATCCTTGAGTTCCTCCAACTTGGAGGGCAATGCTATTTCTGGAATACATTCCGTCTTAATTCCGTACTTGACACCCAACTCGTAGAGGACAGGATGTCGAATATAATAACCTGGGTCTGCCATAATTGAGGATGCACAGTCTAACGTCAGTTAACCATAATTATGTGAGAAAATATCACAAGTATTGCTTTACGATCACAAAACGTAGATGTTAATTATGAATTTAAAAGTAAGAAACATTTTTGAAACTACATATGAAATCATTATGACAAAAACCAAATTAATTTAATAAATTAATTACAAAACAATTTACAAACAAGCTCGTCGGTCAACGATACCAACGAAACGACGAAACGAAATACTTCCATTTAAACCATAGATTTATAGATGACGTATGCCATGAACAAAATTAGCAATTCATGTGTTACCACAGTGGCACACCCCCATTCAAAGCTTTTTGCTTAAAATAACTCTCAATAATGTATTAAAAAAGAGTAAAAT
>DWUN01000650.1:0-20933 GCA_018249975.1 Passova gellias
CACCTATTCCATTTGGGACTTAAACGTAACTGGTGAAATGTGGGGGTGTACTACACTCCTCTGCCTACCCCTTCGGGATTACAGGCGTGATGTTACGTTCATCATTTAGTTTTTATCGGGCATCCTTACCGCCGCACGATTCATATACCCGGCTAGTAATTATAAAAATTAGTGGAGACAAATCCACCCACAGATTTGATACTAAATTAGGCAATCGAATCCCTGTGTTACCGTTACCGGACAGCTCGTATGCATACAATACATTATTTATCTATAGATGTATTTTTTACTACATTGCGGAATCCAAGTTGTCAAATCAAACTACATGTGCGGTGTATTCGTCCTTAGTGCACGAGGACGTATAGCACAGTGTATTCACGGATTGTTGCTCAATAACTGCAAAGTCGTGCCCTCCATGAGTTTCAATCTTAACGAAACATTAGAATCTGGAAATAATCGAGAGTTAAGTATATTCCTACGTATAATATAATTGACGGTCGGATTTGCAACTTTCATTGCGGATGTAGAGTGTGCAGAGAGTAGCGCGTCAGGCCATTAAAGACAACAACCAATTATCTCTCCGAATATACATAATTATACAATTATGCGGCCATCTTAAATAGACTAACGGAATAAAATTAAGTCCACTTTAAAAACATTTCAATTTCAATTAACTAATATAGCTCTTATCGTTTCGATTGCAGGTGTTGAAGGAAGCGCGGCAATATGCCGGAGGGCGTGGCCAAGGACGCCAAGGACGGCAAGGACGGCAAGGACGGCAAGGATGGCAAGGACGCGAAGGGCAAGGAGGCTTCCCCGAGGCGCCGGCCCGCCGGCAACCTGGCGCGCGTCAAGCTCGAGCTGCTGGACGGCTCCAAGATGGAGCTGGACGTCGATGTGAGTTCTATCAGTGTAGTTACAAATTAACATTACATTTCTTTATTGTTGTAAAATTACGAACAATTAATTTCGGTAAATCCTTTACAAAGCTCGTTCGCTCCCTGTCACTGATTTATGAAACGTTAATTGCAGAGGAAAGTGCGCGGACACGAGCTGCTAGCCAAGGTGTGCGACAGCTTGAACCTGGTGGAGAAGGACTACTTCGGCCTCCTGTACGAGGACCGCAACGACCCCCGGGCCTGGATCGACCTGGACAAGCGCGTCTCCAAGATGCTCAAACGTTGGTCTTTGTGTTATTGCTAACTACTGAATCAATTTCCATAATACTTTAAGTATAACTCTGATATGGTTTTTTAAATTATAATTATAACATCACGGCAGCGCCCTAACGGGGCGGGCAGAGGCTACCGAGTACCAAATAGCTCCTTACAAACACGATGTGCTTATTCTTCATTTTATTGGAATCTACCAATATTTAGTAACACTTCGTGAATCTCCCGTGATAATCTACGTAGACATCGGCCGCTCACTGCCGGGGCTTGAGTTTAGAATCCTGGACAGGCTCCGTTACACTAAGCTATGCGTTTTTAAAGTGCATTCATTTGCAAACTAAATTAACACAAGAACCTATAATCCTCAGACGAGCCGTGGGAGATCCGCTTCGCGGTGAAGTTCTACCCGCCGGAGCCGGCGCAGCTGCAGGAGGAGCTCACCCGCTACCAGCTGGTGCTGGCCGTCAGGAAGGACCTGCTGGAAGGTGACCGACCCTCCCGCTTCCTCCCGCCTCATTTGTACATATCAATATGACAGTTTGTCCTGTGACATCCAATCACAGAAGATTTTTAATTTTACTTATTCACAAGCAACAAGGATACCAAAAAAAAAACTCGATTAATTAACACTAGGATTTCCTGTTATGGGGTGACCGTCGATCGCTCATTGCTACGGATAGTTAGCCTCTTCTGTTGCGTGTTCCCGCAGGGCGGCTGCCGTGCTCCACGGTGACGCACGCGCTGCTGGCCAGTTACCTGCTGCAGTCGGAGCTGGGCGACTACGAGCCGGCCGAGGCGGGCGCGGCGCTGTGCGCGCAGCTCAAGCTGGCGCCGCCCGCCGCCTGCACGCCCGAGCTGGAGGAGAAGGTCATCGAGCTGCACAGGACTCACAGGTGACGAGTGGTAGCCTCGTACATGAAACTCAGCCTCCCACTCCGGGGTGTCTGGACTAAGATCGCTGACTCGATACGGGCATCATTGCACCTTTAAAATCGATATGTCCATTCTCTATAACGGTACAGGAAAACGCAAGGAAACCTGCTCACCTAAGATTATGTAAAGCCCACTCACTGTAAGAATAAATTCTGTGTCCAACCGTGGAACTGTGAAAGAGTTAGCTATCTTTAACATTATAGGTGCTATATGTGGCAGTAGTGAATGTATTATCATGTCTGTAGCTCTGGTACTGTCAGCAATATCAATTTCTTTCATATTAACGATTATACTGGATTCTAATAATATTAATAATCATTGCCTACTTTGCTAATCGCTAGTCGGTAACGAAACTGTGGTACAGAGGTCAAACGCCAGCGGAGGCGGAGCTGAACTACCTGGAGAACGCGAAGAAGCTGGCCATGTACGGCGTGGACCTGCACCCCGCCAAGGACTCCGAGAACGTGGACATCACGCTGGGCGTGTGCTCCTCCGGCCTGCTCGTGCACCGCGACAAGTGAGTGCCGACACTGGCGCCAGGCGTCTGTGGCCTCCACCGTTTTAATATTCGCTTACACTAAGATAGCGGTTACAGTGCCTTCTGCTACTCTATAATATTATTATCAGTACATTTTTTAAAGTAAACGTAAGAAAAATGCTCTGTGTAATAGAGAGCATTGGTGTAAAAACGAGAAAGGAATGCTCCGCTGGTTCGGACATGTGGATGGAATGGATGATGAAAGAATGACAAAGCAGATATACAATACGAGTGTTGGTGGATGTACGTGCTGAGAGAGACGGAGACCTTCCTATCTGGACCGAACAGGCCACGCCCTGGCTAGCGGGGGAGTCGAGAGTGTCTGAAACAAGTGTTTATGTATGAAGAGTGTGACGATTTATTAATATAAAAAAATCTTTTTTAATATCAAATAATGTAATAATTACGTTGATATCCAGACTGCGTATAAACCGGTTCGCGTGGCCCAAGATCCTGAAGATCAGCTACAAGCGGCACAACTTCTACGTCAAGCTGCGGCCCGGCGAGTTCGAGCAGTTCGAGTCCACGGTGGGCTTCAAGCTGGCCAACCACCGCGCCGCCAAGAAGCTCTGGAAGACCTGCGTCGAACACCACACCTTCTTCCGGTGAGCGCGTCAGACTTGTGCAAGGTTCCAATGAGAAGTAGTCATATCTGAGCATTTTAGGGTTATTAGTGCAGAGCTACGTCCAGTATTAAAATGTTGGAAGGGCTGGTGATGATTTATTTTTAATTATGTATCGTTTTGTGAAGATAATTGAAGTAGCTTGCATAGGTTTGTAAACGGTGTATACATTTATTCACTGTCAATTTAAAAGGAAGGCACTGTTACGAATGTCTCATTGCGGACCATCGATGGCATTCATAAGTGTTACTACAATATCGGTGTACATGTGTGCCTGCGTGCGGGCAGGCTGACGTCCCCCGAGCCGGCGGCGCGCGGCGCGCTGTTCCCGCGGCTGGGCTCCCACTTCCGCTACAGCGGGCGCACGCAGCACGAGTCGCGCGCGCACCCGCCGCAGCGCGCGCCGCCGCCCGTGCCGCGCCACCTCGCCGCGCGCCGCCTCTCCTCGCGCAGCGCCGACGGTGCGTACCGCCCCCACCACCCCCACCCCCACCACCTCTCACACTGCTGTACACTTGCTTATAATTTAAATTACTAAAAAGTTCACTTGGAAAATTTTAAAACGGTCGATACGGCGACGTGGTCCGCCATCCGTCGCCTAACGCTCCCCGCGAGCGCGAGGGGCGCACTTCGGGGCACCGCGCTGCGATGAATCAATGTGAGAGGAATACCAATCATGGTCTTTCGGCTTGGCCGCTCTCGCTCTCGCCCGGCGCCAGGCGGTGACGCGGGCCGGGCTGCGCCGCCCACGGTTTCATGCCTTAACGCATCATTATTTTCCACTATTACGGACAATAATGTTGTTGTTTTAATTAGAGGTTGTATCCTCCCACCATAGCGTGCAGGGCACACAACATACACAGCTATAAAATTCGTGAAGTTCGTTACGTGTTTGTATATATTGCATAAAATTAAAACTATTTGAGGTACAGTTAAACGAGAGGTCTGCTTATTTCGGTCGCGTTTTATAACATCGCTGAAGTTATAGAATTTACAATGTTGAAGCACGTAGGGTGCTCGCTAACTTGGAATCTAACGACGCGGACTATTGTGGTACCGTGTATAAAATGTTTTTTTTTTTTACTTTTTTTTTGTTTATTTGTTTTACTTCCATCGCTCTTGCACGCCGCGGTGCCCGGCGCTGCACCGCCGGCTAGCGAAGCGAGACATGATAATAATAATATGATGATTAGTTCATTCTCAAGTATTGGCACGCCGCGTCACCGCGCCGGCGGCGGCACGCGACGCGCTCCTACGTCACTATTATGTTTATCGTTTTTCATATACTCTTTTTAATAGAACGATGACATACTATTTTCTTAGAAGTGATCAATTCGGTGAACGTTTGAGTTTTTATTCACTTGGAACTTCTTTCGGCCGTTCGAATGTTCTCGACGTATCCCCGCTTCTCTCGGTTACAGAAGAGAGGAAGGTCGACGAAAAGAGCAAATCATTTTGTGGAGGTAATAATAACAATAATTGTATCACGGGATCCCCTCGCTCGCAGCCGGCTGATACTGGATATGCACACATGTACTGCGGTGAGCTGACGGCTGGTAAACGACAAACAAACGTTGGTCCTGTGGGAATTGAACCCGCGAGCTCAAGCTGAGCAGCCGGGATCTTTAATCACTGGAGCGAGAAGCCGATCGACGGAAAGGAATCGGTTTGAAATGTCAGTAGCAGTACCTGTAACGATGTCCGACATTCATTAGGTTTATGTACAATGCGATACATATGTAGCTTATAATGAATAACAATGTCAATTCGAGCTGGCACCCCGCCGCCCGCCCCCGCCGCCGCCCCCGCCCCCGCCACTCATAATCCCGCGTCCGTACGTTGCAGCGGGCAGTCCGACAGCTCGCTTCGAGAGAATAACATACTCGCTATACATTTTGTATATTATTATTGTTTCATTGTTATATTTAGTTTTGAGATCACTATAACGAGAGTGGTATTTTTTTATAATATAGTGGAAACCGTTTTGAAAGTTGGCGAGTTTTACGTATTGAAGCAGTTAAACTCATCGACCGGTCATAGCGAGTGTTCGGTGTGGACCTCTCACGAGAATGGTGTTCAATGACTGTTGGAGCCCAAATTGTGCGTGTTAGTATTTTTAATTTTTTTAATTATTGTATATTTTGATATTTCAATTGATTTGGATATATTTGAAAAGTAGTCGACAATTTTTTGATATGTCTTAGAAGTTTTTGTTGGACATTGACATAAAAGTAAATGATTATTTATTTTATTTTGTTTTCAATGTAGTAAGTGTTACTGGAAAACCAGGCGATACACACTATAACCGCAGGCAATAGCTCTTGCAATCGATTCTAAAGATTAAACGACATTAATTATAGTCTTCTCAAATTCTAATTTAATTAAAAATGACACATGAAATTAACCTGAAATTAAAGATGACATTAGCTTATGAGTCACATGTTTTTGTTTGTATTTATTTTTTGTGTGCAATAAAGAAGTCATATAATGTTAAAGGAAAACATCGCGAGGAAACCGGCTCGTTGTAGAATTATGCAATAATATTTTCTGGAGTTTATGACCTCTGCCCGTCTGCACTTGGCCCGCTTGGTGGACTGTGACCGGCAATCTTCTCGCTGCGAGAGGAAACCGGCGCTCATCATTGGAACAATTTTTAAAATAATCGTAAATAAAAATTACAATCCACTCTGTTGTTGTTTCATAGCTTTGAGTCACATTTGAATAATGACATAATCCGTGCAGACCGCTCTCAGTGAATCATCGGAGTGCACATTTTTGGCGGGAAAAAAATTCGAGATAGATTGCAAGTAATGATATCATTGTCTTATAGTTCGGTACAAACATTACAACGCCAAGGTCATATTTATATCGTCAGACGAATCGCAAGCAATTTGCGGACGATTCGTGATAATTTTGAACGTTTCACACTTAACGTCATATTGTAAACGAGCCGCGGCCCGCGGCGTTGCTCGCGAACAATTCGATCCCGCGGAGATTTCCGGATAACAGCCTACGTGTTGCCCTATAACTTCAGGTCCCAACTGAACAATCGCCTAGTTTACGCCGCGCACGCCGAGAACTGGAGTTCCGTAAACTAATTTTCGCTCCCTTGGCTTACATTACTGTAATTCCGATAAGGATCCCTAATTTGTTTGGAAATAAAATGTAGCCGATGTTACTGGCCGTACATGTAGCTTGCGATCAATTCAAAACCACTCTAACAATACGGAGATTGAAATACAAAGTTACTTTAAAACCGTAAAGCAATATTTTGATGATTTAAAGTATAGCATCTGGCAGATTACCAATGATATATAATAGCGTGCTTAATGGGATATGACATTCGTTATACATTAATGTTATTATTGCGGTTACGTATTTGAACGTCGTTTTATAGTAGTGCGTCAGCCTGTGACGGAAGTCTACAGAGTTCTGAAAAGTTCCCGGGTTCGATAACAGGTAGTTCCGTCTGTATACATTTATATATAGATATTTGTATTAAACGCAAACAAATGTGATCATCGCACATATGTTTGTTTTATGTTAGATTCGAACCCACGACCACTCGTTGGGCAGTTCAGATTCGCTACCCGCTACACCGAGAGGGCGGTCAATGAGTGTGAACGTAAACAAACATGAGTGGGTGCGTTTCTTTACTCAGAAATGATGTCATATTCATCTCGTAACGTTGAATTAGTATGCATGTCTCCCGGCGGGCAGTGAGCCGGCGGCCGATGTCGGCGATGACGGCATGCACTTGTGACGTAACGATGGACACGGGCGGGAGGGGCGGGAGGGGCTAGAGGGGGGAGGGTGTCTCTTACCGCTAAACCGCTGTGCCAAAGTGACGCACGCTATGCAGGGATGCCACGGTGACTTGCTCGTACCATACGATCTCGTACATGCTGTAATAATAATTATTATTACAATAATACGTGAGGGAAAATTTTGTACCCTTCTTTACGATTATACGGACGGATAAGAGTGACCTCTGGCCCACTTAAAGTTTACACGGAGATGAAGTCTAGAATGACGGTATTTCTATAAAAAAATTACATTACATTAGTATAATACAGTACAGCTTCAAATACAAAAAAATTCAGTTACTTAACAAGCTTTGAGCAGTTCGGGGTGAGATGTTCGCGCCTGTTATTATTATCTCGAAAGAAGTTCACCAGTATCGTAGATGTAACAAAAATAACTGGCCCCGTCCGTCCATGTGTTTGTGTTCACTATTGAGTGTACTAGCCGTGACTCACGCTAGCGCGAACCGGCGTGCGATCTTAGCCGCGTCGGAGACTGCCGCACCGGGGGGGCGCGAGTTCGATTCCCGCTCGGGACAAACTGTTCGTGTGATGAGTTTGTGTATACTGTCTATTAATTTTAACGTGATCGATAGTGATAGTCTAGTGGTTTCAAATTCAGCCTCCCACTCCGGGGGTTCCGGGTTCGATCCCGGTACGCACCTCTGACTTGTTACGTTCGTTTGATAACTTAAATTTAAATATCACTCGTTATAACGGTGAACGAAAACATCGCGAGGAAACCTACACACTTTAGAGATGTTATAAAGTAGGTATATAATAGTTTCGGAGGTGTGCGAAGTCTGCCGACCCGCACTCGGCCGGCGCGGTGGGCTATGGCCCGAACCCATCTCGCTATGAGAGCAGGCCCGGTCCAGCAGCGGACCAATAAAAAGGATGAAAAAAAATCATGTACATATAACCATCATCGCCAAGTATTTATAGTGTTGTAGGTGTGTATGTGTGTGTGTATTACCGCTGTTACAACATTCGCGTCAATTGATGGCGCTCGAGAGATTCTCCCGATGGTGCGTTCGGTGGGGTCGCGCACAATTGGCCCCCGTGATCGCCGCGACAGACATTCCTTGAACGTGAGGGTGAAAGAAAAATGGCACTTGTTAACATCGCGATAAAGTGCAATATTCAACGGAGGGTACGATTAATTTATTGCGATGAGACGTCTCGGTTCATACTCGAATTGATGCGACCGACGCCCGCCCGCTCCCGAATTGATATGATACCTTCGCGTCGAGTCAACGACGGGTCGGGCAGAGGACTGTACTTGACAACCTGACGGATGTCGTATACATTCCTCACTTTCTTCGTACGTACGCGCGTTCTAAATAAAAGTTCTAAAACGAACAGGCACTCGACTGCCCGATCCGGTACCGGGCAGCCGCGCGACATTGTCCGACCCGGTACCGGGCAGCCGCGCGACATTGTCCGACCCGGTACCGGGCAGCCGCGCGACATTGTCCGATCCGGTACCGGGCAGCCGCGCGACATTGTCCGTAGTTAAAAAAAGAATACGCGTCTTTCTTTTTTCTTTGTTTCCTCGTAACACGCTTACGTTTGTCTCTCGCAGCGCTCGCGTCGGGCGACAAGGACGACAGCATGCCGCCGGACGCTGCCAAGCGGCACACCATGCCGCCGCAGCCCGCGCCGCGCCCCGCCCCCAAGGACAAGGTACCGCCCGCCGCGCTCCTAACGCACTCGACACGGACTCACTTCCATACATTTGCTGTTCCCTAGCCAAGGCATTGTTTTACTAATCGCTTTATTTAGAAGTTATTCTTAGCGTTATAAATGTAGTCATTATTTGATGCGGAGGAAAACTTAAGTTTCCCCCGATTGTTTTGTTTTTTTTTTGCACACATCTTTGCGTCTGCCTTCTGAATCCGCGTTACAGGTGTGTCAAATCTAATCTACGCGTGTTAATATACAAAATCAAAGATTCCTTTTTGTCTTTGTTCGCACTAATTTCCAAAATTTGCAGGCGGATTTGAAATATTATTACTGCGTATGATAGCCCATTTCTTGAGGAAGGTTATAGACTGCTTTGACATCACGCCGCGACTATTACAGTTTCGATTTTAGATACATAAAAGTTAGTATAAAAGATGAAAATGAAAATGTTACTATATAAGTTGAACTATCAAAAGTGGTTTTCCATACGGGTGAAATCGCGTATCGCAACTGGTAAAGGATAAAGCATGTTTATTGCATCAACATGCAAAACTATTAGTAGAATAACGCCTCTGCACTAACCACGGTCAACACTGGAGATCGGTACCTCGCCCGCCACGATATCGAAAACGTGCAAAATTCATTTATCCTTTCAAATTGGTGTCATTTTTGCATGTACCGTTGACTCATAGCTTACGACGAGAATATTTGCAGTATAAGAATAACAATCAGTAAGGTATTTTCAAAGCCATTGTCAATATTCTCGTTGTAACGACACACCACAATAACAGTGTTGTCAGTCACCTGTCCCGGTGACTGTCTAGTCTGTTCGACCGGGCACTCGCCCGACAGTACGTTAGCTAATCCACGTTAATCATCTCCCGGACGTCGGAGAGGCGCGTCGTCTTTAATATTTAACTCGCATTATAATTAGTATCGATATTATTATTATTTCCACATTCGAGATCGCCCTGTATATTAAATTATCGTATTAGTAACAAAAAGCAAATTTTTATTTAATTCTCTTTGACGCCACAATATTGAATATTATGAACAGCTTTTATTATCTCTATAAGGGCTATTTCGAACGTGCGTAAAAGTACGTAGTGAAGGTAAGACGCGTACCTCTCCGACGCTCACTAACCGCCGCCTCCCGCACGCCGCCGGACCAGCTGCGGCGCCGCTCCGGGGGCACGGCCAGCGCCTCGTCCGCCAGCTCGCTCGAGGGGGAGTACCTCGCCGACAGAGCCGACAAGGTTAATCCCCCCACTACCCGCGCCGCCTCCTCGGGACTAGACGCCACTGTAATTCGATGCAGGATCACTCGCTCAATGTTGTCTTTTGTCAGGTGTCGTAAGGATCTGAGCGGTGGAAGAGTACTGATGTAAAGGATTCTGTCTGCTCGTTTGAGAGACGATCGCCACCGAAACGTTATAGTTACTACTTGTAGTGCCACTGAATTACTATTGTTCACTGAGGTTAGGATAGACCAGGCAGGGAACTCATGTGAATAACAAATATACCCGCGATATAGTTATAGATGGGGTGTCTTTGGGTCATTGTTCAGTTAGATTTGCGATCAGTTCGATTGTAATGATGTAGAAGAGGTGAACAAAAGAATAGCATGCATAAGAGAATAAATATTTTAGATGTACAATAAAGACGAAGTAGATAAAGTTAATTTTGATAACTTGGATGGCATGCATGCATGAAGGGAATCGAGGGTTTAGCTGATAGATCTGTAAAGTTACTCCACGTCGGGGTTCCTATAGTTTAGCAGCTGGGAACGGTGTAAAAAAGTGACAATGACTTAAAAAATACATGAAAAGGTCATCCAAATTAAATCATCAACCGCGTTCTTATCACTCTAAAACCAATGAATTTAGTCACGGACGTAGTATTTACCCATTGTAACGTGATCGGTACACGGAGACATTCAAAGGCTGTTTTTATTATGTAGTTATCCCCATTGTGTATTCGCACCCTTAGGGTCCAATATTAGCGTAGACCGATGTCACCTCAGCCACACTTACGACTGCCACGCCCATTGCGAGGACAAGCGATATTCCTTCTGCACTTAAAGTATATTTTTATTATTAGTATTTTTCGTACATCACTGTAATGAGGCTGACCGAATGAGCTTCCATAATGTTTCTATGTTTTATTTTTCTTGCTATATTCTTTCTAAATAGTCCCATTAGACATAAGTGTGTGAGTTTGAAGTTAAATTAAGAGCGTACACAAAAAATTACCGCAAAAATAAGTGTTATGTAAACAAAAGAACCAGTTAAAAGTGTAAGTGTACCGACAAAAATACAACAGCCTGTATCGATACATACAGGGATCCATCGTATCGGTTGATATCGTAGAAGTAATCGCAGTATTGTCATTGGGTTCCAGAAGCCCCCGCCGGGCGCGGTGAGAGTGATGCCGACGGGCCCCGGGGACAAGGAGGAGAAGAGACTCGCGGAGCAGAGGAGACCGGCCGAGAACGGTACGGGGCCATTTGGTATCTTTGCTATTGACTTTGCAAAGTCACGTGCATTTTGTAAATTAAATTCGTAAACCTGCCCGCCTTCGAGCTCGCCATATTGTTCTCTGGTGGTGTACAAAGTGTGCCAATCCGCACTCGTCGAGAGTTGTAGACTATGGTCTTAAACCATCTCATTATGAGCAGAGAGCCAGTGTATTAAACCTAGACGACGAAGAGGCCAGTCCTATCGTCGTGATTATCTTTAAAAAAATGTTTCGTGTGACACATTCAGGTACTGATACTACAAGCGATCCGGGCATCACGAATAATGTCGAGACTACTCCCAAGAAATCGAAGGTGAGCACCCCTACTGATAAAATATACTTTGTAATTGTTTTCCACTATTACATCAAACGAGAATGGTAGTTGAATGATAATGTGATACCTGAGCACGTAGTTACGTGTCCTACACAGATGTGTAAATAAACACATTAGAGAAGCGATGTAGAGCGAAGCATGTGTGCATTTTGCATTATTTTTTAAGTTCGCACTGTGTTCTTCGTATTGTTTTAAAATGATCTAGGGAAAGAAATTACTGTGTTGCACTTCAAAATCCAAATTATTATTTTATAATTATTATTTTACTTTTATTTTTCTTCCCCATCCTTATCCAAAACAGTCAGGAGGTTTCGCGTTGTTCGGTGGTAGAAAAGACAAATCTCCCAAAGAGGAGAAATCGCCAAGGGACAAGTCGCCCAAATCTAAAGACAAATCCCCGAAAGAAAAAGAAAAGTCTCCTAAAGACAAAGACAAAAAGATTAAAGACCCTAAAGCCAAAATCGCGGTGCTCGATACGTCCAATGATAGCTCAAATCTTGACAGCTCTACTGATAAGAGCCCCGCCAAGGAAACGGACAAACCTGGCTTCACCAAGCCCTACGAGTATACTGACACTGAAAGAAGCCCTACACATAAGAAACCGTTTATCAAAGGTGCTTTCAGTTACGAAAAAGAACCTATTGCTGATGAAAGGCAAAGAAATGCAGATGATGCTCAAAGTCCGTCAACGAGAAAACCGGCTCTCGCATTCAATTATGCTCCCGGAGAAGACAAAAAAGTAGCTGAGAGCGCTGAGAAACGTAAGACGCCAGAAGATACAAAACTCAAAACGCCAGGCATTGATTATGTACAATCAGCTGCCTTAAAAGAGCAAGCTAAAACTCCTAAATCAAATTTAATCGATCCTACACTGGCTCTTTTGGACTCTGAAAGGGCTCACCATGAAACACCAGTAGCCGTTGCGCCAGTCCCTACCACTAAAACTGAAAATGAAGTACAGGTTGTCATCATAACAGGCAGATACAATCCCAAGTCGAAAAAGCTTGACGACGCTAACGGTACTATACTTGTAACTAAAGGAATTTTAAATAAGGCTAATGGAAAGATTCAAACAGAAAAAGAAGATATTAACACTAAATCAGGTCAAGTTAGCTTCACTGACCATACGACAGGTAAGAAAGAGGTCAAGAATGGACACGTCGATTCTAAGAGTGGTCACATCCTGTTCACGAGTGGTGTTATTGACCCTAAGACAGGGAAATTGGACCCGACATTAGCTCAACAATATTGCTTTGTTGAAAAAGCTGAAGACAAAGTCGGAGCCAAGCCGGGCAGGGAAGTAGATCTTGTGGTTATTACTGGAAAATATGATGGTAAACATAAGAAACTGGACGCTTCTCATGGACACGTTGAAGTATCTAAAGCCGTCGTAACACCTGATGGTACAGTAAATTCCAACTACGGTCAAATTGATCCTAAATCTGGTAAAATTAACTACATTGATCCCAAGACTGGGAAGCAAGATCCGAAACAGGCGTACGTTGACCAAAAAACTGGTAACCTTTTGGTTACAACAGGTGTTCTTGATCCAAAGTCTGGTAAAGTGGACTCTTCCCTTGGTCAACAATTTAGTATTGTGGAAAAAGATGCCACTAAAGCGAACAGAGAAGTTAGGCTTGTAGTTATTACAAGCAAGTACGATCTGAAGGCTAAGAAATTCGATCCGTCGTTTGCTCATGTAGATTCTATCAAAGGCGTTCTCAGTGGAGCTGATGGCAAGATTTACAGTGAATATGGTGTAATTGACCCCAGGACTGGTGATATTCAAGTAACAGACCCAAAGACTGGAAAACAAGAGGTAAAACACGCGCAAGTTGATTCGAAAACAGGAAACATTCTCCTGTTGTCTGGGGTTGTTGATCCGAGAACTGGCCAGCTGGATACTAATTTAGGCCAGCAATACAGTATTGTGGACAAACCGACTGCTACATTTGCCTCCTTGCCTGGTAAGGATGTTCAAGTGGTAGCTATCACGGGCAAATATGATTCAAAGAACAAGAAACTCGACAATCCAAATGGTTTTATTGAGACATCTCCCGGCATTATAAGCGACAAAGATGGAAAAATTCATACAAACTTCGGCATTTTAGATCCAAATTCAAGAAAAGTCTATTTTACCGACCCGAAAACTGGGAAACGCGATTCCAAGCAAGCTATTATGGATTTCAAAAATGGTAGCTTCTTGGTCACATCAGGTGTTATCGATCCTAAAACTGGAAAGGTAGATTCATCTCTTGCACAACATATATCGTTTGCTGAAAAGGATGCAGTTAATAACATACCATTGAGACAAGTTAATTTAGTCATCGTTACTTCCAAGTATGACGCTAAAAATAAGAAATTGGACGTTACTAATGCTCACGTTAACACAATACCTGGAAAAATTGATGACGATGACAAAGTGCATACTGAGTTCGGTGTTATTGACCCCAACAATGGCCAAATCATTATTACAGATCCAGTTACTGGAAAACAAGAAATCAAGAAAGCTACTATTGATCCCAAAACTGGCAATATGTTGCTCACATCTGGCGTTATTGATCCAACAACTGGTCAAATCGATTCAACTCTAGGTCAACAGCTCACCATTGTTAACAAACCTAAAGATACATTTAAGTCTATTCCTGGCAAGGAAGTGCAACTTGTAATAATAACCAATAAATATGATTTGAAATATAAGAGACTAGACAATACTAACGGCTATGTAGAGACTTCACGAGGAATTGTCGCTGCGGATGGCAAAATTCATAGCAACTTTGGTGTTATTGATCCTAAGACGGGTAAATTTGAAGCTGTCGATCCAATTACTGGTGCAGAAGAAATCAAATACGCTATAGCTGATCCTAAGACTGGACATCTTATTATTACTAGCAGTGTCGTTGATCCGAGAACGGGTAAGATAGATACGTCATTGGCGCAGCAATTCAGCATCATAGATAAAAATGTGAAGCCAGTGGAACGCGAAGTTCATTTGGTGATTATTACAACTAAATACGACCCACGGACGAAGAAAATTGATCCTAGTGTGGGTACAGTTGACACCGTCAGTGGTACGGTTGCATCTGATGGTAAGGTCCATACCGAACTCGGCATAATTGATCCTGCCACAGGAGAAATTACTATCACAGATTCTAAGACTGGCAAGAAGGAAGTTAAGAAGGGTCAGGTTGATCCTGCAACAGGTCATGTACTTGTAACGAGCCAGGTGATAGATCCCAAAACAGGAAAGATGGATCCGACTTTGGCACAACAATACAGTATTGTTAATAAACCCGTTGTACCTCATTCTAAGCCACCGTCTAGAGGAGAAATTCGTCTCGTTATTGTTACAAGCAAATATGATCCGAAAACTAAAACAGTCGATGCAGGCGCGGGAACTATTGATGCATCGAAAGGATACGTTAGTCTTGAAGACGGCAAAATACACACTGACTTTGGTATTATCGATCCGAAATCGGCTCAAATATTATATAAAGATCCGGTCACTGGCAAACAGGAGCTCAAACAAGCTGAAATCGATCCTAAAACAGGAAACATCGTAGTGACTTCCGCTGTAGTAGATCCGAAAACTGGTAAAGTAGATCCTTCATTCGCTCAACAGTTAACTATTGTTGATAAGCAGAATGTGTTGTCTAAAGTAGCGCCAATATCTCAAAGAGCTAGCGTTTCCCCCGTGAGACAGACCCCATCACCAGTAAAACCCCCGACCCCTACACCAATCCAAACACCATTACAATCACCGGTTCGTACTTCTTCGCCCATCGTCATTAGCCAGGCTCAAAAAGCATCTCCAATTTCCACACCGACTTCAAGGACTTCTCTAACTAAACCTACTACTGCACCACCGGAACCGCCAAGAAAGAAGATAGTGAAAATCATGGTCATATTCACTAAAATAGATCCCAAGACGAAGAAACCTGACTTCCACACAGCTGAAGTGGAGCACCTCACTGGAGTCCTTGATCCAAATGGTATGATTGAAACTAAATACGGTGTAATTGACTCCCATAAGGGTAGTATTGTTATGACTGACACTTCTGGGCAGAAGCAGACAAGGGATGGCACTATCCTTGCAGAAACTGGACAGATATTCATCAATTCAGGCGCTATTGATCCGAAAACTGGAAAGGTCGATCCCACTTTAGGTATGATTTTAAGTGTCGCTAAACAAGATGATCCTGTAGTAGAAATAACAACTATTACTGGTCCTATTGATCCTAGAACCGGCAAAGTTAGTATCGAAGATGGTCACATAGAACATACAAAAGGAAAGGTCGATGCCGATACTGGTCACATCTCAACTAAATATGGTGTAATCGATCCCACAAACGGAGTAATTTTTGTTACGGACACATCGGGGGCTCAAGACACTAAACCCGTTAATATCGATGAGAATAATGGTCAGATCATGGTGACAGGTGTAGCTGATCCGAAAACAGGTAAAATAGATCCTAAGCTTGGCACCATTTTGGTAGTAGGAAGTCATATCGACCCAGTAGTGGAGGTTACTACCTTCGTTGGAAAGTTAGATTTGAAAAAAGGAGTCATCGAGCCCAAACATTCAGCTATAGAAAGCAGCACTGGACAGCTCAATCCAGATAATAACAAAATTGATACTAAATATGGACAAATTGATTTGGTCAAGGGCACTGTAACATACAATGACCCGAAGACAGGTAAATTTGAAAGCAAGGAACTTAAAGTAGACCCAGTTACTGGCCAATTCTTACTTCGCACAGGGCAGGTTAATCCAAAATCTGGTAAACCTGATAAGGACATTGGTAGATTAATTTGTTTGAGAATAATCCAAACGAAAGTCGACCCTGTCTCTGGCAAACAAATTGTTTCAAACGAACCTAGTAACGTTAAAGTTGATCCTAAGACCAATCAGATATGGATATCTGGACCTAAAGACCCTCAGACTGGTGAAACCTTGTACACTGCGGGCCAAATCGATCCGAACACAGGATACATAATCACTATTTACGGACGTCTCGACCCGAAGACTGGTACTATTTCTAGAACAACCGATATCGACAAGGCTCTTATCAAAGTGGACCCAGTTAACGGTCAGATATATACAGCAACCGGTGACGTCGACGAAGATAACCAGCCGCTGTACTCGGCTTCACAAGTGGACCCGGGCACCGGTGAAATCTACACTAAAGTGGGCAAGATCGATCCCCGCACTGGCAAACTTATTATCATAAAGATTTATATAATCACCCAGAAGGATGATAAAGGACGCGTAAAGGAGGTCGATCCGAAAGAATGCACCATCGACGAAACCACCGGCAGAATAATAACGACAAAGACAGTGTACGTTTATCAAATTATCGATCCTATCACGGGCGAGACGATAGATGTAGATCCCGATGACCCGAGACTGAAGGGCGCTCGTACAACAGTCACCCAAACCATGACGCTATCGGGCAAAATAGATCCTATCACTGGAAGGATCAAGACGGAATACGGCGACATCGATCCGGACACGGGCGATATCGACCCCAGCACGGCCGTTAGAGATCCCGTCACGGGCCTGTTGATATTACACTATTCCCAAATCGATCCGTCTCACTTCGAAGACAAGAGCGGCAACTACACTATAGAAAAAGAAACGCAAGATCTTCCGGCGAACATCGACATCCAAACGGTGAACACGCACAAGTTTTCGACGTTCGGCAAGGACGAGAGCCCGGCCAGAGGCGACGAGCCGAAGACGTTCACCGAATACACGACGAGCGAGCACATTAGGCATCAGGGCTACGTTTCTTCCACCACCCCTCTGTCCTCAAAGATCCCAATTTCACAGCGATCAAAGAAAACTCCGACACCTCCCGTAGTCGTCAAGACCACTACGAAGCAACTGCTCACGAAGAACGACGAAGGCGTCACGCATAACGTCGAGCAAGAGGTCGAAAACTTAGGCACGGGAGAGGTCACGTTTTCCACGCACACGAATAAGGTTCGTTTCATACTTTTCGTTTTATTCCAGTAACTGGCCAACGAGACGCCACCCCTAAAATTTTATTGCCGTTTTCATTCTTGAGTTGTTTTTTTAGTTTTCCTAATTTTCATTTAATTTAATTATAATGCGTGTAGCCAAATTTTCGTTTCACATATGAGCTTTAAAAGCTTCCGTAGTAACTCAGTGTTAGCTAGATCCGTTTACCGTGTAAATAGTAAAAGCATGCTAGCCCTAACCCTCAACCGTAGGCGGAAAGCCTAGAGCCGACGGAAACGAAGAGTCCGTACGTGACGGCGCGGGCGGTCACCACGAGGACGGCCACCACCCACCACGACCTGGACACGAAAGCGAAAACACAGCAGATGGAAGAGAAAACGGTAGCGCACACGCTGACCTCATCCGCCACCAGGCAGGAGCAGAGGGTGGTGACGCAGGAGGTCAAAACGACGGTGACTACAGGCGACCAGGTAAACGACTCGCCCGTCCTCAATTATTCAAAGTATCTTCCCGTGGCGTTCCACTAAACGTTTACATTACAAAAATCATTCGTTAAGACATTTGCACCCGAGCGTCCGGCCTCACGATCATTAGCATGAATTAATTTTGGTTTGTCTCGAGACGGTTCTGTTAATTATTTGCTTGGTTCTTCTATATTGAATAATTTTTTGTTTGGCTTCTGTTATGGCAGCTTTTTCACTGGCGAACTTGCAGTATAATAATTACGCTTAGTGCCCCGAGAGATAAGGGGGCCACGATTTAGGCGCTACGTGTAACGCGGCTTAAGTTGCACCAGGAATAAATTCATGTATGACCGATTCGCGGGCTTCCAATGGTGATAATTTTTTTTTCTTAAAACAATCAACACGCGGTCTATTTTTTTAACTTTAACAATTTAAATTAGTCACAAATCGCTGAATAGATATGCATTCTAAAATTACTTAAATCCTCTCATTCTGAGTGAAGACCCGTGAATAATGAAACCAATAAAAGGTGCAAAGAAGGTACGACGCTACGATGTATCCGATGCTCCTTCATCGTCCACGGTCAGGTCACTTGCCGAAGCTGTAGTGGTTTCTTAGAATAAGTTTTTTTTCTGAATGTTACAATAATTTATCATCCACGAGAACTCTGCGTATCGGTCGTCAGTGAAAAAGCGTCCGTCGACCGGCATGTGTCATTTGTTTTCTAATCCGAGTTTTTCTCTCTCTCTCTCTCTCTCTCCCTTCCATTACCACCGACACCGATGATGGACGAACCGGCATGATGTGTGCACTAAACTATCATCGTTCTGGAACAACGGGCTGACGTGCGCCGTGTGACCCGATCCCGAACTGTCCTTGTGTGCTCTCACTTCTATTTTATTTGCTCCTATATTGTTTTCTGTTTTTTTTTTCGGCTAATTTATTTTCTTTTAAAACATCCCGTTTTTTCTTTAAAAACACTTTTGCGTCGTGATTAATAATTATGCTATTTGATGATCCTCGATTACTATCTTTGCATTTTTCAATGAAATAAAAATTATTTTTACTATATTATCTCGGTTGCGACGGTCCGACGTTCGTTCGTAAACCGCAACCCCACATACGAACACCTCGCTACTTCGCGTGACTCCGATCAATAATATACTTGCCTCATTCGACTTTAACAACTCCGGTTGCGATCACAATGTGTCTAAACCCGGCATCACCGTCATCACCGTCATTCTCCATCGCGTTCACTGCAACGTCACTCGCACGTCGCGTCCCGCCCTCGCATCCGTCCGCACCCCTCCCACCCCCCGGCCCCGCCCCGCGCTCGCCCGCAGCTGGCGCGGCGCGGCTCGGAGAGCTCGCTGAGCAGCGGCGACTCGGGCACGCCGATCGATTTCGACGAGGGCGCCGGCGAGGGACACTACTTCGTCTCCGTAAGTATTTGGGCCGCCGAACATTGCGCTTCTGGAACGATTGATGGATTACGTAATTTTGTGCCGTTTTGGAGGAGATTACATCGTACCTTTTGAAATTGTGGGCGTCCTTTTGTGTGGGTTATTACACCATTAACACGGTCATCGGAGATGAGCCGTGTAACGAAATTAAAAATGACATATGGGGACATATTGGTCACATACTATCGTTATTTCTGATTAACGTTAAAATTCTTCAAATCATTTGTTGAAATTTCAATATTTATTAATTTACTTCTTTATGTACTTAGTCTGAAAATTTAATTTCTTTTCCACTTCGTACCGATAATGTATATTTTGAGTTTCAAAAACATCTGTATGATCGAGTGCCATTGCATTTCCAATCTTTATTATAATCCGGAGTCCTCGTCCAGTCGAGCTGCAGCTGCCCGCGGCGGACAGGTCTGTACATGTTATGTGCATTTTAGTTTGTGACAAAAATCAGTTGAATGTTTAGAAATGTATTGTGGCATGTCTAGCAGTTTGTGTTAGCCTCGTGACAAGTGCATGCGAACATATGCGTTACCATAGATGTATTTGTTGATGTTTATTTCTTTTCTTTTAATATAGCGACTATGGCGACTATATTGTCGGCCAACGGCAAGATTTGTATTTTAATCGCTTATGTTATACGTCTTTATTCTCCGTGGCATAAGTTTCGTTGCTAGTGATTTCTCAGAAAGTACTTTGAAAGGATGGAACGCTGGCAGGTTCCTCCTCGCACTCCACAGCCTGAGGACCGACCTCGGGCAAGCAGCGGGAGACCGCCGGGACCAGAAGGTCACTTCGACATCTCCATTTCTGGGTTCGGGGGGCAGGATATCGGACACGTTTCTTCTGCTAACAGATATCTCGGCGAACTTCGTGTCGATTGAATTTTAAGGCATTTCAATATAAATTATAATTTTAAAACAATCTCCATATTATTATATATATAATGTCATAAGTCTAGTAGTTAACGTCGACCGTCGCGTCCGCCAGGAGCCGGGCTCGTACACCACCACCACCACGTCCACGGTGGTGGGCAACGCGCCCTTCGGCAGCATGCTGCACGGCGCCACCACCAGGGTAAGTGGAAAATCCACATTTATTATACTCTCGCAGGGCCCGCTTAACGACATGATCTGTTTGGTGACGTGTGCGTGCGAGTGGTGTTCAGATATTATCACTTTGGGATCGGTCTCGCCAGTGCCGTTTTCTTTAAAGCTTACACGTACAGTGGTATCGGACCAAAAACAGGTTAAAATGTATCTACCATCTCGGGTTCCAGCTTCTGCTGGCTTCCGATTGTGAGGTTTTCCATTAACCTTAAGGATAACCGACTGCCTCGTTGGTCGTGCGGTTGCTAGCGCGACTGCCGATCGGGAGGTCCCGGGTTCGAATCCCGGGTTGGGTA
>DWUN01000651.1:0-20922 GCA_018249975.1 Passova gellias
ACCTTTCTCTTCAATCCCTCTATCTGTTAAAAAAAACCGCATCAAAATCCGTTGCGTAGTTTTAAAGATTTAAGGGAGAACAAGGGGACATAATAGACAGACAGAGACAGAGAAAGCGACTTTGTTTTATACTATGTAATGATAATACAGATACAAACTGCTGTGGTTTACTGTAAGCATATTTGTTTTGGTCTTTCATGCTGACATCCCCATGTAGGTCGAAATTTCGAAAACGCTACGAACTGCCTAAATACAAAGTTTTATGGGTTTATCTTTGATAATGACGAACTTTTATACAAACTTTCGTCCCCCATTTTAGCCCCTTCAGCCCTATTGTTCGCGATAAAATGTAGCCTATGTTCTTTCCCAAAATCACATCTATCTCTGTACCAAATTTCATTAAAATCCGTTCAGTGGTTTAGACGTGGAAACGTAGCAGACACGCATGAGTTACTTAGGGACACATTTATAATCTTCGTAACAATTTTTAGCATACAAAAATTATCGTTTCTTGCAGCTTGTCCGAATTTCCAGATGTTCCTTTACAGTTATATTGATTTTTTTTCTGATGATGGTACTTGTATAATGTAATCAAAGTAAAATAATAGTAAAGTCCTAGCCTGTTGTTTTATTAGGAAATGGGACTACATATGTACGTATGTATATGAATATAAAGATATGAAAAAACAACAATTCCATTGTATTTTCATCTCACTGCGAGTCCAAATGTATAACTGTAAAGGAACGAAAAGGAACAAAATGGCCGTCTCATAGGGCGGGTTAATTGAATTTCCGAGAAAGTTTATTTTGAGAAAATTCGAAAAAGGATCAAAAGCATAATCTTTTATCACAATATAATAATGTGTTTACGCAATAAATAAGAAATAAAAAAAAAACAATCACCTACGCTGTTAATACAGCAACATAAGTAATTCGATAAGAAAACTTCATGCGAGTACAAGCACTGGCCGCTAGTAGTGAAAAAAAAACCTCAATGATGTATGCACTCGGCTGTTACATCATATGACTTGAACTGAAACCGTTACATATATGATATGTTTGTTATGAACAGGTGTGCGTTACATGAATTACATGTGCTACTAGTAGAACTTGACTAGCGAGTTCCCATTAAAGGAATCAATCAAGGATTAAATTAGTACTGCTTAGTGTACAGCAAACTCGATATTAGAGTTTGGTAAATATTTATCACGTTTTATAGACAAGGCGGCAGAACCCTGGATGAAGAGCGAAGAGAGGCCTCTGTCCAGCAGTAGACTTATTTGGATTCGGACCCTCATGCTTCTTTGCTGGAAATGGCAGATTTCTGCTTCAGGCAGCGGAGTAAGAAAATCAAAAAATTATAGAGGACAGCGAGGGATCAAGGGGATAAAATTGTATAATGGCCAGATAAATATGCTTCGACTTTATAGTAAGAATTGAAAACCGAATAAAGTACAAGCATTTTTATCTGGCTGTTTTACAGACAGTAAATTGAGTTTAATAATATTAGTAGTTTTGTTGTAGGAGATCTTTCTATTCACTAAGGGCATAAAAACAGGGTGCATCCAAAATATGAAGACCTAAATGATTGTCACAACAGTAAATGGATGTTGTAGAGGCAACGGAGATGTCCCGAACGTCGATGTTTTGAAAGCACTGAACACTCGCACCTAGACCTAAATCGAGTGGGTTATGATTATAGTTTATGAGTCAGGAGTGCCTCAATAGTTTTAATGAAAAAAAAGTTTACAAATAATAATAGTGCTTGTCCCCTGAAGTAATTAAAAAAAATCAAAGGCAAAAATATATACTTATGTATTTAAAATATGCAGATTGTATAGAGCATTAAATTTTTCATTACACATACCACATTGGTGGGTAAAAAGATATAAATAAGATACAGCAGGTGGCAGGTCTTGCCATGTCCACCAAAGAACCAGTATAAATCTGAACTCCTGTACTATTATGTGTATCTTTGAAGTGAAATAGCATTTGCTATAAGGGTGAAGGAAAACAGCAAGGAGACCTGCAGTTTGGTAGTTCTCCAGAATGTTTCCAGAACATTCTGGATGTAATAGACCAAGGGTATCATCTCTTCATCATAATGGACGAAGACTGGTGGCCCTCAAAGGGATATAAGAAAAATGCAGCAATGATCAATTTTAATTTTAGACATACATGGATAAATTAATATCAATCAATATAATAATACACTTTGGAATTTGATTTTTAAAATGTATTATTTAGCTAATAATGATTTTCGTCAATGACTTTTAGTTTAATATAATTTTTTAATCACTTTTTGGCATAGGGTGTTGATTAATTTTGATTAATCTTTGTCAGGGATTAGGTGATTTGTACATGGTAATATTTGAAGTTGATTAGGTTTATACATTTAGAGTCACTATCAAATTGCACAATTTATCAATCAATAGATATAAATTAATGTTAGTCTTCGTTAAAACACGAGAAAGCCTGGACTTTATTTAACAACAGAATTCTAACAATAACTGGTGGTTAATAGCTTACATATGCACTTGAAAAAAAATTATAATTGTGTAGTACCAGATTTTTAAATCAAAATTTCATACGCGCGAACATACTGTTTACCTAAAGATTCGACTTCTGCTAAGTATGCCAATAATCAAGGTCAATACCGAAAGAGAGAGTAAAGACACCATGGGCCACAGAAAACGTCAATTTTCACTTTATGCTACACATTTCCTGTTCATATTTTTTACGTTTCATTTCCGCCTTAAATTACCTTTAATTAAATACGTAACTGTAAATATTATCTTTGCACGCAATATTTACGATTACAGTAACCATGACCCGTAGAAATAGGAAAAGTGCATAGCTACATGCATTAGAATTTTTTTTCATCAAATAAATTATTATCATATCAAAACACTTTAAAACTGGACTTAGAAACTACATATATAGAAATTATTTGAATACCTAAGATAAGTTGGTTACGTGAAATTTCACTTTTCAAAAAAGAAATTTTTATGTATTAAGCGCACTTACCAGTAGGTATAGTATAATAATATTTCTAGTCACGAATTTTCACAATACTACGCCGTAGAGGAACGTTTTCTTAACTAGTGAGATATTCAGGAAAAGCAAATAGTGAAATTACAGTATTCTACGACACTCCGACATTTTCTGACGTAAACCAATGTCCACAGACTAATGAGGACTGAATCTCTATCGTATTAACGTAGACAGATCACTCAGCTGAGCATGTAAGAAAGAAGAAATAAAATGTTACCTACATACAATAGTTTTATATGTGTGTTGCCAATGTCAAAAATACAGCGTATATTATGAAAAACGTCTAATATGTTCAATAATAAAAAATGAAAGCAATAAATTACGAGACAAAATAAAAAATAAAACCTTAGCCTTACAAACGGGTAGACAGTCGGGGCCACCAGACTTGTTATAGCGTTACTGGCTTGGGATAAACAGGAAGGTAAATATTGATCAGTAGCATTTTCATGTTGTACGTTTTACAGTGTCAGACTGTATCCGCTAACACAGGAGGCTATCGAGCGTCATTGGTTTGAGTTAGTTTGCATTTAGCGTTGCCACATACTAGGCCACTAATCGCGGCCACCAGTCGCGGCCACTACTAATGAGCATTAACCCCTCGTCCAGCCGATAGTTCGAATGCGGCCACTCGAACCAGCTTGTGGCAGCCTCTAGACTCGACCACTAGACGGCAATGTCTGCGGCAGCGTTTAGAGTGATTTTTAGAACATATAGATACCTAATGTATACAAACAAGTTATGGTATGCAAAACAATATCTGTAGACTATGGACTTAATTTTTTTTTGCTATGCGGGAAAATTAGAATAAACCAGTGGAACAATTAAAGGGTTGCAAAAAATGTCAAAACAATGTCAAAAAAGAAGTTTTAAAATTTTACAATAGTTTTATTTAATTTTCATTTATATTATTTTGTATATGAAAATATTGATAAAAATAACTGCTATATATGTCGGATAACTTGCGAATGAAACTGTAGACTCATTATCTACGGGACCATTAAAAATATCACTCTTTCTGAAACAATATCTTCTAAATGAAATCGTGGTTGAATTTTCAGGACGTTTCGTATATAAGTTCGCATATTGCGTATCAGTGATAGCTTTGAATAAATCTACAAAGTATGGTATGATTACTGTTGTACCAAAGTATATCCATATTACGGCGAATATTAAACTTATAAATGTGATTTGACAAAACATGTAAAAGTAATAAGGGAACATGACAGGGTCAGGGCTCGTTACTCTGGTGATTTTGCATATCACCCATTGTATAATCATCCAGTATATAACACATTGATTAGTCCCTGCAATTAGAGACACGCAGCAATCCCAGACTCTACCACAAAGAATATATGGAAAACAGAATATCTCCCACCAATTGTATTGAAATATGTCCTCAACCTGAGTATGAAATCGTTCACCTTCACTTTGGGCGCAGCGACTTCTGTTTTTACACAATTTTTTCTTTTTTGGTGCCATATTGTTATATTATAGTCGTGGTCGTATTAATAAATAAAAATTTAATGTTCTATAAACATTAAAAAAATATTTTAAAAATTATTTCATGACATTTTCAAATGCCATTAAAAACAATTTATCCCAGCTGCTATGTCAATTATTACTTAAATTCCATAATTTTTTTGACAATTAATGACAACGTGATTTTAATGGTTTTATTTAAAATAAAAACTTTTTCTAAGTAAAATAACAGTGCAAAGTTTGTTTAAATAAAATAGCATCACATCTGAGGAAGTTCATTTCATTATTTTTATAGCTTGACGCTATATTTTCTTATTGGCAATATTTTTGAATGTCAAAAAGTGAAAATAAATATATTGTAGTGCAGTAAGCAACCCAGTTAGTTTCAAGTTGACGATGGTGGGGTGGGGTTTTTTAATGATGTTTTGAGTGAAATATGCTATAAATCGCGCAATTATTATGTTACGAGAGCTACACATTACTCAGGCGCTAAAAGATTTGCTGTAATTCCTAATGATTCAAGAATTAGTTGCAGGTAAGTCTTTTTTTCTATTTGATTCAAAGTGAAAGTTAATATTACCAAACTTGAAAAGTTTTCAAACTTTGCGTTCAGAAATTATAAGAACATTGTTAGATAATTATTTATTACCGTGATGACCAAATGACCACTAGTTGTAAATTAAGTAACTTAGTTTCACTATGTAATGATTCGTATATAAAACAGGTTTTCGATGGCCTTGCAAAACATTGCTAGTTATTTTTTCCTACCAATACTTCCTAACATCGAATAGCCTTGAATATTGGAAAAAGTCAAATGTATATATATAAAAAAGTATCAGTAAAGTTTAAATTTCGAATTAGCTGTTATCAAATTGTTGGTTCAAATTATAAATATTTATGAAAATATTCATGCATTTATACTACTCTAGACAGATAAAGAGAGACACCTCTAAATGACTATTGCGTTCATTGAAAGAACATTTAAATGTAACTTTTAATGGAACATTGGTGAGCATGTCCAGTAAAATTGTACTAAAAATTGAGTCTCTGCCACTTCAGAGATTTTAAAAAGCAGTTAAGCACGTACTTTGCAGAAAAACTTATCATGAAATCAAAAGCTGTTTAATTAATCTATCTGATATTAAAAGAACTTAAAAAAATGTATGCATACTTACATGCAATAATAGGAAGCAGAGAATTAAAAAAAAAATAGGTTTCCTAGACAGTTTTGTATATCATGTTGTAAGTATAAATCGTGCTTCGTAAGTAACTGACTGCAAGCTGATAGTGCCAGATTCTTTAAGTCATATTAAAACATGGCAATAAGTTCTGGCCGGCACCTTGGACTTGTTATATGCCTTTGATATCTTCAAAATTAAATATCACTTGCTATAATGGTGAAGGAAAACATTGTGAGTAAACCTGTACCTTAGAGATGTTATAAATTTTTATAACATCTCTGAGACGTAACAACAAATCCGGCGGCAGGCAATGGATTAAATAAAGTGTAAAGTAGGGAACAAAAATGTCACCATCGACTAATTTTTAACAATTATGCGATGATATTGTCCGAACTTCAGCTAAAACGTGGCCTAGAACAGTAAGAGACTAAGAAAAATGAAAACAATTGGAGGAGGCTTTCACTGCAATAAGCTGTTCTTACGGTTAAACAGTACATAAAATGAAAATTAATCAAAAATATATGGGTAATAAATAGTTTATAAAAATCATATAAGTTAAGTTAAGTTAATTGTATGTGATGCCTAAAGAAAAATAAAGCTTTATTATTATTATTAGCAGTTAGGTAATGCATACTCATGAAAGTTACATAATCGAATCCTCCCTTATAGGGCAGGACCAGTGTGGGTCAGTGGCATGAAACCAGATCATACTTAAATGACAGTGTAAAATCCTCTTTTTATTTAGGCTATATGTCATCAATAATCATTTTTGTGACGAAAATTATACTACATTGCAGATAAGTTATATATCATGGGAAAATACAAATAGTTTTGGACAGCTCACTTATCATATATCAATACTGTATGTTATTAAGTTGTTATTAATGTTCTGTAAATTCCCACAACACTAACAAACATTACTCATACATAAAAATAAATGTTATATATTTAATATGATCTAAATATAAACATAAATTAAATGGTAATATCTAATAATTAATAGTACACTGGATTGAGTAGCTAATGTCATTTGATAATATTTTATTGTATTTTTATGCATTAAACCAGTTTTTCGTTATATATAATCTTAATGTCTATATTTTAAAATTAAATGCTGTTCATTAGTAATTATATCACTTGGAAATGGCTGGACGAATTGGGTTATATGTACATATTTTAATTTTTGTAGCGGTCCAATTAGGTTTACATTTCGTTTAATGGTCATAGTGATCCAATGAAGGTTAGGTAGATAATTTCTTTTCTTACTTTTTTTTTAAATAAACTATACATTTTTACAGTTGTTTTGCTACTGTGGAATAAGTTAGTGAATACCCTATTTTTATCATTTGTTTCAGATCAAAGAACAAGTCAAAATATCGAAACTCGAAACATCATGACGCTCGTTAAAATATTTTTTGCGTTGGCAACGATACTTTCCGTATCGTATACCGAATACATACCTCCCGGGCCTTTATACTCGTGTCCAAAAGAGACACAATCCCATCTGTTGTATCCTTGCGTATGCGAGAAAGGGACGGACGCTGGTCTGTTCATTCGTTGCGAGAATACAGGGCTGGCGGTCATGAGTGTTGGGTTAGGGAATATAGCAGGATTAGGGCTACCCATCGAGCGTCTTGTGTTGAAAGAAGTTAAAATCGGTAAGAAATCATATTGTAGCTAAATACTTATAGTCATTATTTGGCATTTCCTGATACTGTTGTAAATACAGGAAATCTTCGATTCAACTTTGTTCTTATAGTGCGTTAGCAGGCTAATTACACGCATCTAATAACATTAATTACGTATATTTTTTAATTCCGTTTCCAGCACATTTATTCGGCCCACTACTCCATCGTTCAACAATACGAGTTCTCCACATAATAGACGCACCAATTCAGACCATTGATGAATATGCCTTCGCCGGAACCAACAAAACCCTGCAGGAGATATACATGGTCAATACGAGAATTGCGGAATTTCCTAAGCAGGCCTTTAAGGTGTGGCATTTAAAAAAATAAACAAAACAGTCACTGTTAATCTCATTCGTACAGTCCTGTTACTATAACGCCTCATTTTGTAACTTATACATACATAACATCACGCCAGGTCCCTAATGGGGTAGGCAGTAAGCATCGAGTACCAAATATCTCTGTCCTTGCAAACCTGACGCGCTTCGTCATTCAACTTATAATCCCTGCTTTTTCAGATCCTAGGCAACCTGTCAATCCTGTCCATCGACGGTCATATGATGAAATCTCTGGGTAAAGACATATTCGCTGGCAGCGAGGCGGCCGGCCGGTTGGAGAGGCTGCATCTTATAAACGGGCTGATATCTGACGTGGCCGTTGAAGCTTTTCAGGTATAATCATTGATGACGCAACACAGACACATAGGATGGTTTTTGTGGATACCAGAAGAGATAATATTAGGACAACGTTGTCCTCGAGAAGAGCTGATTGCCATAACGTGCGAGGGCACTAGTGCGTTCCTTGAGAGATACAGGGACCCATTAATAATCATTTATCCATATTAACCATTCTATAATATTATAAATGCGAAAGTAACTCTGTCTATCTGTCTGTGACGTCATCACGGAAAAATCGCTGAACCGATTGTGATGAAATTTCATATAGTGGTACTTGAGGGTCTTGGGTTGAACATAGGCTACTTTTTTCTCCCATTTTCTTTAGTTTTTCCAGAAAATTCATTGTTTTGCAAAAATGTCACAACTTTGGGAAAGAAAATTTTGTGACACAATGATTTCCAGGCGGGCGAAGCCGCGGGCAAAGCTAGTTTAGAATACAGTAAAGATTCTGTCCTTGTAAGAGAAACAAAGTACACTTGTTGTCTAATATTATTGCTCTTCACCTAATTGAACTTTGAATTGAAACCGCATTTCATCATCTCGATTAAAAACCCCAAGTAGATTCTGTACAGAACGAGATAATGGTTCATTTATCTGTCCCCACTAGTATAGACTATTAAGTAATCGATTCCACTAGTATAAAGTCAGCCGTCGCAATGTAAACCACATTGTCACTTTGAGCATGTTGTGGATGTATTTATTTGTTTCATTTCAGTATCTCAAAAGGTTGAAAACCTTAGATCTCCACGGCAATAGATTGGTGACCCTTAAACGGAGTCAGTTTAAGGGTCTGCGCGATACTGAGGTGCTGGATCTAAGGTGAGTCTTATTCATCAACGTGCAGTCTCCCTCTACTTACAATCACACTTTATGCTAGTCCATCTCAACATGATATCAAATCGATGCGATCAAATTATTGTTACAATATTATAATCGGCATATTCATTAATCTGATGGGCTATAATCTATTTCGCTCCTACACGATAAGCTAGTGTTGTATATCAATCAAACAATTAATCGTTTAATCAAACAATCACTGAATAAATAAATACAAGTGGCAAATTTTATAACATGAGATTTCATAACACTGCATGCATTAATAAACGAAAAATCGACGTTCACGATCATGATTTCATTTCAGTTACAACAATATAACCAAGCTGGACGGTAGCCACATAGGAGATCTGACCAAGCTTGGGTGGTGCAACGCCAGTCACAACCAGCTCGCGGAAATACCCAGGTGTGTTCTGTTCACATACATTCCCTATGGCCCCTGTCCGTGTTAAAAGGTTATAAAATGCGATAATAATATATTATTTCTTTTTTCACCGAGATAAGAGGTGGGTAACAAAATATAAACTAAGATATTTTAATGCGTGTAGTTCGCGCACTGCATTTCTGATATGCCCAGGGTCTACGAGGGTTATCCGTATGACGGCTTATATCAAAAATAACTAGGCAATGAACCAACATACGTCTGTCATATCACCATTTGTCTAATTTCTCTGTGTGTAGGTGATAGCAAAAATTTGATGCATCTATCTATACAAGTCATTTATATTAATATCTACTAAATACACATGGTAATATCGGTGCTTTCTGCCTACAACGGTCGGGACCTGGCGTGATGTTATGTATGTATGTAAATACACATATGTATATAGATAATTTTAAACACTACTATGATCGTCATAGAAATATTTGTCCAATAGATTTACATAGTGCATAATTTATTAATTGACATTTTAAATTATTCATTTCAGAGGCATGTTTGCGAGGAACACAGTTATAAAAGTGGTACATTTGGACAACAATAAGATAAAGAAACTAGATACAAACAGCTTCCGAGGAATGAGATTTTTGAGGTAAGAGGTTTGTAACAGAAAATGGATAATACTGTAGCGAGACTCTTAAGATGGTTTCCCACTATGCGTGATATCTAAGATGCGTCGGCTAACCAACTTAATAAATTCCCTATCATTGCATTTTGGAATGACGAAATGGCTTGGCTTCTCAAAACCGACATGCATCTTTGGAACTTGTTGTAAGTCATCATGCGGTGTGCGGTGGTTCATGGTCGTAGGCCTAGTTTACAATCTGCCTAACCTTTACCACTTGCCTTTTGCCAGTACACTAGTCGGACTTGCAACCGACATTCACTATTAACGTTTGTGTTCCAGACGTCTGTACCTCCAGGATAATATGATATCGGACGTGGGTCGCGGCACGTTCGCCGCAGTGACCCGCATAGGCACCGTGGATCTGGCGAGGAACATGATAACGAAGGTCGACTTCCAGATGTTCCAGCAAGTTCGGTATGCCGAGGTGAGCTTTGCCTAGTATTCATGCAATCGGTATCATATTTTTTTGAGTACACTTACAACTATGAATATTATTATAATAGGAATATTATTATAGTATGAATATTATCATAGTATGATTGTTGCTTTACTTCTGGCACAAAATCTGTATCCACATAACCACCGTAAGAAAGAAGCCGGTGGCACTTTCCTTTTCTCTCGTAATCAATTGACTGTTCTCATCTGTAACGTTTTAAAATCACCATATAACCGCCATAAACATTGCCATGTTGCTTTAACAACGTGTCGAAGCTCACAATATGTGTATTTAAAACAAAAACTCACAGATTATAAACCTAGCGGAGAACAGAATCAAGATAATCGAGAAGCAGGCGTTCACCGACCTCTACTTGGCGGTCGTGAATGTATCGCACAACGCGCTGGACACGGTGGAGACCGGCGCGTTCGTGAACTGCAACAACATGACGCTGCTCGACCTGAGCCACAACGCGCTGGCGGCCATAGAGCGGCACGCCTTCGACGAGAACAGCTACGCGTCCGAGTTTCAAGTGTCGTACAATCAGTTCACCGACCTCGGACAGGTATTTGCTTTTCCAACTTGGTATTATGTAAATGCAAATGTGTGTGTTTTATTAAAATTCCGAATTAGGCAATTGAACCGACCGGAATTACGGTTATGGTAAGGCAATTATGGTAACCGGAAAGCTGAAATACTACCACAATATAAATATTTTTAATATGCCCAGATTCAGAATATACAAATGTGCCCTTTACCCAAATTTTACTCCTGGGTGAGAATCGAACCCACAGCATCCGGTATTGCAGTCGGGATTTCTAACCACTAGGTCATGAGGCTAGTCAAATATGTGCGTGCTCCATTTTCACGGCCGAACCGCTTGGCCGATTGTAATGAAATTTGGTATGGGGATATTTTAAAGTTTTCTAATTAATATAAGATTTTTATCCCGATATTCGCATTGGGATTGATCTGTTATAAACGCGGGGCGTAGATAGTTCTCTTGTGGAAGATAGATTACAATGATTGTTTAAGATGATCAAATTTATGAAATTGATTAAAATACTCGCCCTAGGCGTTCAATAACTAGGTAATAAAGTCCACGCGTCACTGACACAAGTGCAAAGCGTGACGCCGCAAAAGCGTCATGCCATTTGCTGTCACGGCACAGGACTGTCTTACCCCCGAAACGCGCCAAAAGAACATCAATCAATATATACTTATATGTGAACACCTCTGTCCACAGATTCCCATTCAAAACATGACCGGCATCAGAGTGCTGAACGCTTCTCACAATAGAATCGAAGTGATCCCCAAGATGGCGTTCCCCAAGCTGTACGAGCTGCACACAGTCGATATCTCCCACAACAACCTCAGTCAGATATTTAACGCCGTGTTCCAGAATTTGTTCTCCTTGAGGTGAGCAGTTTTAATTATCTATAGTAATAACATATGCCTATACAATAGAATTGCCTTAGTAACGGTATTGGGTCACTACCAAATGTGTTTCAGCAATTTTAATATCAATTTATATATTTATTTACTTAATCCTTAAACCATTTTATCCAAAATTACATACATTATTACTTTTATTTGAGTTATTTGCTTATAGTATAAGCAAAAATGTAGTAATATCAATTAGTCTTAATAATAATTATGATCAATCAGCTTGTCATCTTGTTTTTTCCAGATATTTGTACCTAAGCCACAATTCAATGGAGCAGCTGAAGCCGTCGACGTTCGGCACCATCCCCACGGTGCTGGAGCTGGACTTGTCCCACAACCAGCTGCGGGAGGCGTCGCGCGGCGCTCTCGCAAAGCTGGCCAGCTGCCGCCTGCTCGACCTCAGCCACAACCAGCTGGACAGAATCCCGCAGATTCCCATCAGTTTAGGGTGAGTTACATATAGAGACTATCATGTGAATATCTTAAGTCTGATTTCCCTGTGTGCCTACCGTGTTTGATATTTAACGGCATTAACAGGTGCTGTAGTCAATTTTTATTTTATTCATTTATTTATTTATTTGTACTCTTTATGTGCCTTTATAAAACACAATGTAATAATGGGCGAACTTAATGTAGCGTGGCATTTTCTACCAATCAACCCCGGGTGGGCGAGGTGAATCTGTGGCAGGTGTAAAGCGTAAAATTAAAAACATACACGTACATACTCTAGCGCCTCGGAGGTATTGTCGCCTGGTTTGAAAAAGACTAAAAAAGAAAAGAAAGAAAGAAGAAGAAAAGAAGACAGCGCATCAGGTTTGCAAGGACAGGGATATTTTGCACTCTATGCTTTCCGCCTACCCCGTTAGGGATCTGGCGTGATGGTATGTTGTTGTTGAAAAAGATTGATATAGATTAGTTGTTTTTACTCCATTGTGATTTCAGCGAACTGAACTTTGCATACAACAATCTGACGGAGATACGTATCAACACGTGGCCGACGATGAACGCGCTGCTCCGGCTCAACCTGTCGCACAATCAGCTCGCGGACAGGCTCGCCGGGGACGCCTTCTCCGGGCTGCTGACGCTGCAGGCGCTGGACCTCACCGCCAACGGGCTCACCGCGCCCCCCTGGCAGGCCCTCAACACCCTCACCAGCTTGCAGTACTTGTATATGCAGGTCAGCAATCCATCTGTGGTATATCGATGATCGAAAATGTATAGCTACATTATATTACCATCGAAAGCTATTGTATATTTGTTAATTGTGTTCTTAATGTCAAGGCTAATTCTGTATACCGTGTTACACGTTCCTAGGTAAATATCTAGATAACATGATAAATACATACATCTAAATAGATGTAACTGAAAACTTTGGTAGCTCTGGGCAATGAAGTATCTGGAAAGTATTTTCATTTTAAAACAGTGGCTACCTACATATAAATTATCATGTTATTTAAAATGCGGGGTGACAGCATCCGGGTTTTTGCATTGTGAAGAATTCTTGATTCAGCCAGTTTTCTACACCAAATGATATCTGACCATAAAGGAAAACAGAAAAATATAAATGAATTATTTGTAAAAATGGTTTGTAAGGACAGAGATATTTGGGAGTCGGTGCTTTCTTTCTACCGTATTAGGGACTAGGCGTGATGGTATAATAATAATAATAATATTAATTTTGTTTTCAGCATAACAATTTAACAGAACTATCGAAGTCCGCTTTCGGCAATCTACCGACCACTTTCCAGCTGGATTTGTCACACAATCAGTTGACCAGCATTTCGCCTCGGTCCTTCGAAGGCCTGCAGCAGCTGTTGCATCTGTCCCTGAGCGGCAATCAGCTGCGGAAAATACCAAACGAGGCATTCAAGGGCCTAGTGGCTTTGCGGTGAGGGTCTATAGCGTTTTGCATTGCTTGCAGTGCATATGACTTCCATCACTAAATTGACCTGGTCTGAACGATGGATTTTTGTTATGTTGGACCAGATCTATGTCTCAATTGAACGTCTGTAGGCTAAAGTGTTGATATTGGTCAACCATTGAAAGGATTACCGCATGCGTTGCGGCTTTTCTTCACATGTAGTGTACCATTAAGTTTGTTGTACGATATACCGATTGTGTATTGATATTTTTGTTTACAGAAAATTGGATCTCTCATACAATTATCTACAGAAGATAGACAACAAAACCAACGGACTGCTCGATGACTGCTTGTCGCTTGAAATGGTGAGTGAATACCGAAAATGTAATTGAAATCGGAAATATAAAGAAAAATACGGGTACCCCCAGTTTCCGTATTTAAAAAAGAAAATTAAATTCTCAACTTTAAATCTGCTTATACCGATCTAAACTTACTAACTGCGGGCCCTGACATGTCCACACAAGGGCGGGTGATCTGTGGCCCTAGCACGAACCTCTAGCGACAAAGTACTCGTACGGTAAATGGTAAAAAAATGTACGAAAAATGTACAGCGCCCCTATCGTGGGTAAAAAGAACTACTTTTGCGAGTACGAACCATACATACTTACGATTTTCTAGCGTCTAAGTTAATGTAAACATTCCGCGTTTTGTATGAAAATGACAAGTACTCGATAGATAGATATTGACTTCGTGCTGCCGACTAATGTAAACGTAATTTCAAGGTATCGTATTCTGGATACCGTAACATTTACAACTCTGGTAGAGTTCGTGCTCGGGCTACTGATCCATATTCCATATTCAATAGTATCGTATTCATATTCATAGTCATCAGTAAATTAGATTTTTTTCGACCCTTCTATTGGTCCACTGCTGGATCGGGTTTCCTTTCATGGTGAGAGGGATTTAGGCCATAGTCTACCACGCTGGGCAAGTGCGGATTGGTAGACTTTACACACCTCAGAAAATATTATATTCTTTATAATATCTCTAAGGTTTCCTCGCGATGTTTTCCTTCACCGTTATAGCGAGTGATATTCGAATTTAATTTATTATTTCATTGCAGGTGAATCTCAGCCATAATCAATTCGGTTTTCTTACAAAGAAAATGTTCCCATACTCCCCGTGGATACCGTATAAGCTCCTGGAGATAGATCTCAGCTACAACGAAATCCCAGTGATAACGTTCGACTTCACACCCGGAACGAAGAAACTGAAGATTCTCAACCTGGCCGGGAACTACATTAACGATATTCGGAGCAGTCAGTACCGTTTAACCTTATTATGATTTACCATGAACCATGGTAAAGTATTTCTTAGAGATTGTTTGCAATGAACTTTGACAATGCAGTAAAAGAAGCCATATTAAAACCTAGTCCCATTATCAATTCAATCAGGTGTACTGGCCAGCTGAAAGGTGGAATCAGATAGCCGTGTAAATTAATTAGATGGATAATTTTTTTTTTATTGCAGCAATATTTTCATTTCAGATGTTCTTGGCAATCTGACGTCTCTAGAAGTATTGGACTTATCACATAACATGCTCAAGGACTTAGTGTCTAGGACTTGTAAGTATTATACCACTTAGTTTGTGACTATCTCCAACTTTACCCAGCCAAGTACAGCCAAGATATCTTCTGCTTTGACTAATTTTGGTCAGTGGTATAAATGGCAAATGTGCATTGAGATGTTATTTTTCTCAGCCGAATCAAAGTTTTACCTGCCCGAGAACATAACACACCTTCATCTCTACAACAACTCACTGGAGGTTTTGCCGCTGGACAGCATTATGAAGGCCAGGCGTCTGAGGCTGCTGGACGTGAGGAGGAACATGTTGGCCAGCTTCGATCCTGAACTCGTGATGAAGATCAAGGAGCAGGGGCTGGAAGTGCTTTTTGAAGGTGAGGCGGTATGATAGACATCACAAGTTACACTGATACAAGTGTACCTTGTGACCTTGAGAGGAATTGGAATTCTTAAAAGTGTTTTTTTTTTTTAAATAAAGGTGATTGCTGCCAGAACTGATTGCTCCATCCAAAGGTTATATTATTATCCATGGAAACAGTTAAGGGGTTAATTAAATATTTTTACTTTTGACTTGTTCTTGTCATGTATATATGTAATCTTTTTCATAATATTATTAATAAGTAAATAGATATTTTAACTATGGTCTATATACATGATATGGGTAACAAAAGGCCCTACAACAAATAAAATTACATCCAATATGGCGGACGAAAGCTTGTTTCTAAAAATGTTTTTGAACTGTCAATTTGTTTCAGACAACAAACTCAAATGCGACTGCCTCACTCGTCCGTTGAAGCACTACTTGAACCGCCTGCCGCGTTCCGTGTTGGAAACCGCCGATAATTACAAAAACATCACGTGTTCCGAGCCGCCGTCCTTAGAACACGAACGGTTGGCAACACTGGACGAAGAGAGGTTGCTGTGCGCTGGCAACATTGAATTGCAAGAGAAACTCAACAGCTACGGCGACACCGATCCGTTCATGTTCGTCACGGAGCCCGACCTGGCCTTCAGAGATATTCAGTAGTAAGTTGACTTTTGCCGCGATTTCTTTTAAACATTGTAATGGACTTAGGATTGTTAAAGTAGCCAATGGACATTCAAAGGAATTTAATGTGTTCGAACAAACTTGTCTTCTGGCTCCTTGGTCGGTTGGTTAGAGACTGACTGCCAACAGATCATGGGTTCGATTCCCATTCGGCTCAAACATTTGTGTGTTGAGCGTGTTTGTTTGTAGGAAAAATATTTCTTTATCAGCTGTCCGGTTACCATAACACAGTCTTTCGTTTAATTTAGTATCAGATATTTTAGTGTGAAATTGTCCTTATTATTCATATCGACTACATATTTGGACCAGATAAACGAATCCAATACATTTGTAATCGAACGCTTTCCATTACAGTTCCCAAACGTCCATATACATCCACTGGCTTGTGACGACCGGCGCGGACCTGGCCGACTTCTTCATATATATCCGAGACAGCAACAACACGGTCTACTTCAGCACGGACGTGTCGTACCACCTCCGGTCCCTGACGGTGACCATCGATAAACCCTTCGAAGAGAAGTTGGCGAGTGGGGGTAGTTTCGAAATCTGCGCCCGCGGCAAAACGTCGAACGGTTTCGCCAGGAAATGGTACGACAGCCAGTGTCAGGCCGTGCCGGCGAACTACCAATCGTGGCCCAAGAAGTTGGTCGTCGACAAGCGACGGTTGTCGCGCAAGCGGGCACGTTACGGCGCCGCGAGCAGCGTGCTGGCGCTCGTGAGCGATTCCATTTTGATTACGCTCTGCATTTTTATAGGCGTCTGTTTCAGGAGGTTGGCCGATTTGGACGTGTGAAGCCGCGTGTTCGGATGCTTGGGTGCGCTATTGTATTGAATGTATAAATCAAACCGAATAGGGTATTTCAACAAAACGGAAAGACATACCGACTGATTATATTATCGTTGGTAATATTTTTTTGAAGATGTGAAAATTTGATTGAGCGCCAGTTCTATAGAGATATTTCGGATATTTGTAATGTTTATTTTGGAAAATCGGAAAAAATTATAATTTTAACAGTTGAAAATTAAAATTATCGATTCCAACTAGGCTTCTCAGATGTGTTTATATTGTTACTTGTCACTTTTGGAAATAGTATTTTCTATTGTTGTATTCCATTTCGATGGCTTTTGAATCGGTTCCATTGTTTCACGTGGCTATGAAATCTGTGATATGAGTTTTTTGACATTTTTTTATATTATAAAATGACTAAACAGTTTTATTCCAGTAGCTGCTATAATCGGGCGTAATCCACGCCAATTAGGAGGCCGTTAAGTGCATCGTGATACACGAAGACTAAGATAGAGTTAGCTATCGGCATGTTCAGTCTTTTTATAGCATTGAAATGCATAAAAATTGCTCAAATAAATATGGCTCTCTTTTTAAGCTCGTGTGGGTTGTCCGAACCATTTAGTGGTCACAGACAAACTAAATTTACAAGATTATTTAAAAATGTAACATTTTTTTTTTATTATTCAGTTCAGCAAGCAGGCGGAAAATGTCTTTAATGTCTTTTAATGCTAGTGCGATATCGTTCTGCGGTCTTTATTATTGGTCTTCGTTTTCGATTATCGTCAGAATCCGTCCAAAAACAACATTCCTCAATATGTTAAGTATTATTTGACGTAATTGTAATAATTCACATTCTCACGAGAATACTTCAGCCGACGCGTCCGAGGTAAGGTTCAATGCTGCCCATTTTTGTATAAAGGCGATAAAAAAAAAGTGATTGGAGAGTTTTAAAAGATTATAGGTATACCATTATCGAATCTATTGAAATAATAGTCCTCGCTGAAATAATTTTTGATCCAAAAATGATATTATTTACAAAGATGAGCTTCTTATACCTACTAATAAATAAAAAATTCAGGACTGCGATCCTCTGTGACGTCACAAAACGTTTTTCTGAATCTAGTTCGTACTATTTTTTTGTGATATTTAAACGTTATGTTCCCATCATTGTTTTGGCTTTAATTTTTATGATATCATATATTATGTATCTTGTAAATTAAGGAGAAAAGCAATTTTTTTTACGTTGTCTTAATAATATATTGATCTGTATATCAAATTATGTAATATTTTTTTAATATTGATATTTTTAAACATTTTATATACAACATTTTTATAGTAATATGATATTTTGTAAACATTATTTTCGTAAAGATAAGGAAAAATGAAATCCGTCCGTTTTGTACCATTTTTATTAAAAGAAAATAAAGTTACCTATTTTTTAAAACTAATAAATGCATTTTTTCTTTTACCTACCTTATTCTATTATTATATTATTCTAATGTACTTAATATAGATAAAGATAAGCGATTGAATCGGTTTTTTTATGTAATATATTAATTTATTAACTCGCAATTCTTTCTTTGATAAAACTTGAAAAGTTATTTTTATTATATTTCAGTTTTTTTGTATAACAACAATTAAACGTCCTGTTAGGGCCCATTTCTTGTATATACTTCTTGTATACTTAAATGTGAACTGTACTTTGTCGTTTTTACTATCTATATTTATTTCTCTACACACTTGATATAATCACATAACCAAGAACATGTAATGAAGTAACACAATGAAACAGTCATAGAAGGCTTTCCAAATCGAATGAATACAAGTTGCACAAACATCATAATATACACTTGTTTCTAAATTCTTATTTGCAATGTTCCACCAATTTTAATATTCATTACATGGTTACGTAAAAGTAGTATAAATATTAAAACAAAACACAATCAGTTAAAATAAACTCAATTCTGCAGTTAGCTATATTTAGCATCGGTGTACGTGATATCTCCTGGATAAGGTATTTCCGGATGAGGCCCATCGTGTTCGGGATACTCCTGGATTGTTGGGATAGTGTGGTAATCTTTGGTGTGGTCGCTCAGAGACCAGTCCGGGCTGTACGAATGGAGATCCGCAGCGGAGATGTGAGGTTCTGTAAAAGAATAGCGTAAACATAACGGGTGGGTACGCTGATAACGTTATCTGATAATGGGTCAATTCACTTTGAATCAAATCAAGCAATTTATTTTGATTCAAATCAAGTCATAAACAAAGTGCATAAGTTATGTAGCGTTTTAATTTTCTAGGATACTTTTATTGCAAATAATACAGATATAAACTGCTGTGTATCCTAGAAAATTAAAATGTGCCCTAAGTAACTGTTCCACGCGAACGAAGTCGCGGGCAAAAGCTAGTTATACACATAAACTTTCCTCTTGAATCACTCTATCTTTAAAAAAAAAACTCTTCACAATCCGTTGCGTAGTTTTAAAGATCTAAGCATACGTAGGGACAGATAGCGGAAAGCGACTGTTTTATACTACATAGTGATTTTTGTTCTACTATTAGACACGGATCCCATAACCACATGGTTTTAGGCCATAGTCTACCGGACCATCTGCGGATTGGCAGACTTCACACATCTCAGATATAAAAATTTATAACATACTCTAACCCTCAAGTGTGCATTTTTTCTTACGATGTTTCCTTCATCGTTATAGTGAGTGATATTTAAATTTTAAGTTACACAACGCACGTAATAAATCAGGGGTACGTGCTAGGATTTGAACCCGGACCTCCCGGAGTGGGAGAATGAATTTCAAATCACTAGACTATCTTTGCCAACCTTTACCGTGTCTATATATGTATAGGATACGTATAAGTATACATTTTCATTTTGTGCTTTCTAATTGTGTGAAAAACTATGCTATTAAGGTTATCAGATTAAACGTTTAAAATCATTTGGAACATATTTATGCCAGCCGTGTTATGAAATTAAAAGTAAAAAGTGTGAGGTTAATATATCGTAAAAGATGTATGGCTACTAACAAAATCTTATTAAGAGAAAAGTAAAATATTGACGTCTTACCGATTCCGGATAAGCTTCTTTCGTGACCTGAAATAGACCACAGACATTTAAGAAAACAATAAGATTTTGTCAGTATTGCCAGCTGATTGTATTATTAATAAATATAATTAACAATTTATATATAGAGTGATTATAGTATAATACTTAAAAAAGTATAATACTTAAAATGAAGCGCATAACATATGGTCTATATGTTTCTTGCAAAAATATTTGTCTTGAGCAGGAATCGAACCCGTAATACCCGACACAGAAGTCGGAATCACCTACTGGGCCAGCCGGCCCGGTCCAGTCAATTAATTAACCCAGCTGTATAGAAAACTTATAATAGAGCCCGCATTTCAAATGGAAATGATGATAAACGAAGTTAATTCAACTCTCACGTGGATTCCACTCAAAGGTGCATTAGCGAAGACCATTATAATACAATTTGGGTATTTGATAGTTGAAAGAGTTCGAATCCTTTTAAACATTAACTATTGTTTGGCATTTTGTGTGAAATATAAAAAAAACGTGGTCATTGTTATTTTTAAATGTTCATTGCGATTGCACTTTCGTATCTCAAAATACGTAAATCGAGATTGGAAGCGTAGCGAAAGCTCTACTGCCTATACAAATATATATATATATATCTATATTAATATTCGATTTGATTGTTTGTTTGTTTGTATAGAATAGGCTCCGAAACTACTGGACCGATT
>DWUN01000652.1:0-20918 GCA_018249975.1 Passova gellias
AATAGCGTCATGAGGAACTGGAATGTGAATATTGAATGTTCAAGTCCCATAGTCATCTTATATTTTAATACAAAATATCTGAAGTCTATTTCATAGTTTCATAGTTCCATATTTAATTTAGTAATGTCGGCCAGTGTCCGCATGACAGGCGTTTAAGTTACAATGTTAGGCGGCTACGTGACGCTGAAAGGTATTTTCAGATAGCTAAATTGGAGCGTAATAACGGGTGGGGCATCGCTTCGGCGTAGAAAGGCTGCCATAAAAATAAATATTCATGACCACGCAACATTACAACCCCACCTAGAGCCAAGCCTTTATCTACACGCCACTGAAATTCTCTGAAATATCCACACGGACAGAAGCTCAGGGTATCAAAACAACGATAGCATCGATGCACTTAATAACAAACAGTATCACGTGTAGTGTTACATAGAATGACTATAAAACGGACGTACGTGGCAGTTATGATTCATACATCAGTAGATATGGAAATTAAAAAGATAACGGCAATTTTGATTATTTAACATCGAAGATAATTATTGTATACTCATATAAATAGAGTTGAATATTATTGATTTCGTTGAACCGGCTTATCTTTGGAGGAACTAGTCAGGTTGAAAAAACTTTGAATTCGATACGCGATATACTGACGAAGTATTAAGGCTCAGATCGTTACGAGCTTACAAATTGCCATGTAAATTTAATAATCAATTAAATATTATAAGTTACTAAACTCTACTCTACCAGTCCGCATTTGGTCAGCGTGGTAGACTATGGCCGAAATCCCTTTCACTACGAGAGGAGATTTGATCCAGCAATGGACCAATAAAAGGGTCGAAAAAAAGTTACTAAATGTATATGCCCCTAACTCTGTTACGATATTAGAGTTTGCAATTACAGTTTCAAAGGGAATCTTTAACTGTTCCAAAAACTAAGTTAATATTTACAAAAAGACGTCACGCGGCAAAAGGGTTGTGTCCTGCCCTAATACACAGAGCAATAAATCAAATGAACAGCTTCAAATTCTTGATTACACAATATGCTAATAAGAGTAACATTAACTTCGTCGTGGAAAACAGGTCAATTATTAATGGGTCAGAAAATTTTATGAACAATAATTTGAATTGCAAATATCGTTCTCTACTGTATTTTGTGTATGTTCAAATATTGCTCTTGTCGAATATTTAAATGTAACTATGGTATTATAAAAATACTGGTAATTATTTTAGCCCTACTACGCCTGGGCGTCACCCCGTTATGGGCCGCGCCTAACTGAGGAAGTTCTACAATATTCTCGAATGTTCTACGCTGGCATATGTATACTAGAATCGATGACGTCCGGTTTTGTTTGTGATGTTAACTATAGTACTGGTAGTAGCTGCCTTTTGTGTAATGATAATTATCCCGTTATCTTACTTACGCTTAGTTGAGTTTGAGACAGAGTCCATTTACTGTTTATTTATGTATCCAGTATTTATTTAAAGGACACAAATCCTTTTTATAATACGTTTAATTTAAATATACGAATATTGTTATTTCACCATTTATCAATGTCGCTCATGTTTCCCAAACTTTTTCAGTTCGCGACGCACAGTTTAGGAACTCCTGTACTAACATATGTATAAGCGGGATTTTATTACACTATATGCAAATGTAAAAAATCTTATAAAGACATTAAATATTAACATTATATATACATATCCCAAGGCTTCACTGAGCTACTCATTGTTTAAAGCTGTTTCTTTCCACTGTTCTGTAATAATGTTTAAGACCGTATCTACTACGCTAGTCAAGGGCCGGTTTGGTAGACCTCATACACGTTATAGAACATTGTGAATAATTAAGAGTACAAATTAGCTCACATTTTTTTTCCCATTTGTAAAGCAAGTCATATCAAGTGAAGTTCATTTTAAAACCGTAACGTTAAAGACGCGTGTTAGAGTGATTCCGAGAACCTAGAATGATGAGAAGCTGACAGCTAATTCAATAGGCCCCCACTGCTTGATACGTTTGATTAAGCACTACCTGCGTATTAAACAGAGCTCTTCTTTTAACTTACTGCAAAAAATATTGCACTTTAATCGGAATATTTAATAAATCGTAAATCTACTGCGAATCATAGTTAAAACTTCGATTACGGTCTTTTGAAATACGATATTCGTAATACAACTGAGTAGAAAAGTAATTTCAAACTTTTATTATTTGTAAATCAGAAGTTGTTACTGAAAAGGCTTTTGATATGATATAATTTTGGTATACAAATATTTTGTTTTATTTCATATTGGCTTTAAAGTTCAATTTAAGCCCGTCGATTTGTGTTAAAGTAGCACAACAAAAACTTTGGAAACTTAAAAAAAGCAATCACCCTTTATTACACTATTAAAGTGTTGTTATTACTGTAAGAACTGTAACTGTAATCATTGTTAAAAGGTCACTCGAAAAACTTGTTGTCCTTTTGGAACGAGCACTTACCTGGCGGGTTAGGGCGGGCGGGCATGGCAGCGGCCTCGGGCAGTGCGAGCAGAGTGCGCGCGGCGCGGTAGTGGGCGAGCGTACGGCCCGCGCCGTCCCTCGCGCCGCGCACCGCGCCCGCCCGCTCCAGCAACGCCGCTGCTGCTTTCTCGTCGCTGCAGGCCGCAGTGTAGTGGAGAGCAGTGCGACCTTCCTTTACATAATAGACACGATCACATCTCACTAATTAGGTTAAGCCTTAGATTCAGACGCGAGTCTATAATCTAAAATTAGTTTTTAGATCGCGTCTTGACATAGATGAATAACATAGATAGTTTATTGTGGAACAGAATAGAATTGGCCCTTTTTTCGCATGAAACACGCAGTCACACATTATTGTTATAAGTGTTGTATGTTTAATATGGTTAACGTTAATTTATGTTATTATGGCTGTACTCCAGAATTCGGTCCAGTGCGTTTCTGCAGACTTTACGACGATAATATTAAGGTTAACTTTGAAAGACAGTTGTCGATTACGATTGTTTTTTAATTCAATGGATTTTAATAAGGCAGTAGCTGTTTTTTATAATAATATTAGGCGCGTTTTCATAATTAAACAACAATTGCTCTGTAGGTGAAGGAAAACGTCGCGAGGAAATCCGCACAATTAAGTTCTATATAATGTTCTACCCACCCGCACTTGTCCAACGAGGTTGATTGTGGCCTTAGATGTTCCCGTTATCATAACGTACAAAGTGAATAGTGGAATAATACAATACAGAGTATGCCTATAGTCAACATAATAATCTAGATCCTCGAACGTATTTCATATGACGTCAAAACATGCAACAAAGAGTCAACAAGGTTACTCGGGTCGGTATTTGATTGAACAATTTTGTCTAGTGGTCTACAATGCTACATTCTGTGGTCCAATTATCTACTTACCGAGTCCCTCAGATGGACGAGATGCGGATAGTTATCCACGAGCCACTGTGCTATGTCCAAGTAGTTGTAGAACACCGCTTTGTGCAGTAAGCCCACGCCGGCTCGGTCGAAACACGATACGTACTTGCTCCGATAGTAGTCGGTTGCTAGTAATTCCTAAAACATCGTTTTTTAAAAAAGCCATATCTACATATTTTTTTTATATTTCACCTAAAAATATAACGAGATAACATCAACGCAAACTTGCACATTTGAATTATACGGCAATTTTAAATTAAATGAACCAATGTTTCTAAAATTAGTAATTACGTAAGTTGCTTGTTTAACTTTAAAGTTCTTGGGAAATTCAGACCTGAGGTCTGATATTGGTGGTTATGGGTTGTACCAATCATTTTATACTAACTAGCTTGGATGAATGGATGAAATTAACGAAATTGTTGTTTAAGGCTACATCGAAACTAATTGTTTTATGAAAATTTGATTTAGTTTAAAGAAAACTTAGACACAATGTAATGCAGACAATAAACGCGTGGTTTTTACCTGGAGCTCCAGCAGCGAGCCTTTTTCCACAGCAGCGTGTAAAGAATCACATTTAGCTATCAATTTATGTAGATGTCGTGAGAGAGGCAGAGCGTCCGCCACGGCCAGCAGGCGGTGCCCGTGGCCGGCGAGCACGGCCCGCTCCAGCCTGCCGTCCGCGCCGCCCCGCGCCCACTTGCGCAGCTGCTCCGATGATATCAGTCCTAATACTGTCCAGAATTATCATGAATTTAAGATATAACATATATCCCATCATAAACAGGAGTATGAAAGAGGGCTCAGTTAGTTTCAACTGTTAGTTAGTTACAAAACCATTGCAAGATATTAAAGAAGTGTAATCTAACGGATACCAAGTTGTTTCAAATTCGTCGTTCGCCGTTATTTCTTTATGTCACAGCTGCTGTCACGTGTATCTCTATCACTTAGCCAACTAACACGCTGGCGTTTGTCCAAATTACAGAATATCACATTTAGGGTCTAAGGATTACCACATCGTTATCTTGTAAGACAAAAGTCTTTCAAAGGTGGTACGGTACACTCTCAGTTGCTTTGATCCGAATTTCGCTAATTCACTTCACTTGGCGGCTTCTCGCCATGCCGAGACATCACGGAGCAAGGCGCCGGCGTTAATCGCTACGCACTGAGTGCCATTAATAAGGTTAGGTATTAATTGTATGGTTTTGCTACTGTCCTTGAAGGATTATATTATATTGAACATTATAATCGGTTCGGCTAGAAAACTAAGTATTTAACAGAATTAGTTAATCTAAGACATAGAACAACTGAAGTCGCGGCCATCTATTCTACAATTAAGAAGTCTGCGTGATAACCAGATATCTGATGAACTACGTATAATATTAATGTCTGAATACATTTCAAATTATGTAAATAATTTTACACACAGACACAAAACACATTCATGTTCATCTCAAACATTTGTCATGCGTGGGGAACGAATAAAATTCCCTAGATTAGTGATCAGGTCAGTGGAATATAAATCAATAAAATATGTAGTACTAGCTTTTTCCCGCGACATCGTCTGCGTGGAATAGTGACTTTAGGCAGCATTTTAATTTTCTAGAATACCTTTATTGCAAACAAAATCCTTTCCTAACGGATGCCTACGTCATAACATCTACCTGCGTGCCGAAATTCAGCCCGATCCGTCCAGTGGTTTGGGCTGTGCGTTGATAGTTCACTATGTCAGTCAGTCACCTTTAAGTTATATATATTTAGACATAGTAACCGTTTATTGTAATGTGCCCGATGGACAGCTAATAGGTTTTATCTGTCCCAGTTTCGTAGCTCATTTAGTATTCATTACTCGTGTGCGTGTATCATTGAATATCGCTTTATTTCACTGCACGACATACCTACTTCTCTGTCCATGATTTGGAGAAACCAACACTCCCGTGTCACTGTACTGAACGTCGGTAAATAGACAGCCAATTGGAATTTCAAAACAAACTAGTCTTATCAATCATAGTCTTCAATCAGAAAATAATATACACATTGGCCTCAATGATATTTAAAATTTGACAAAATACGAGTAAAACAATAGGAAGTTGTAATTAAAATTTAAAATATGGCAATAATTGATATGTAAAGCAAAACAATATATTGAATTATAAAGAAAACTCAAGCGTAGTAATTCTATTTTTAAAAAGTCGCCGAGAAACTTCCATAGACTAACCGGTAATTGGAAACAAAAGAGGTTACAAATTCTAATTGTTTTATTAATTATCAGGTCTTCAATATTAAAACTATGTTGCGGCTGTTATAGGTTTTTATAATCATTTAACTTACCTGATGGCTCTCTGTCATTGTATTAGCTACTCATATTCAAACTCAATGACCAAAGGGCTAGATAAGTCTGATACATATAGTCAAGTATTGGGTCGGCTTATAGCGTGCTATCACGCGTATAAGCAATCTTGTCGCTAAATATACTATTTACGTCATTGTTATATTTAAGGGTTGCATTAATACCACTCACATTAGTCCACGCGGGTCAATTCGCTTCAAGGTCTATATCGTGTTTTTACGAAACATTAATTTACATAATGTACGTTATGACCTCACTTTATTTGACATAGTGACATAATATTGAGGCGCGAATGAATGTCACAGTATCACATAACAGAGCCAATGACAGAGTGGACACGGGTTCCAGTTCGTAGACGCTTGTATCCTACTTATCCGATCGTTCGGCTAGCGATTAACTGATTAACTACAGGGTGTTCAGTTTAAGACTTTCACTGTCAAATGTAGCTTAAAATTCTCACCAATGATCAATATGAAAACATTGTTTTAAAAAGAGTGTGAAGTCTGTCAAATCTACCACTGACAGCCATGTGAAAGAGCGACCAGCGCGGCTGCCAGTGGCGGTCTAATGTGCAGAGAGCTTCGAGTTTCACTTCTACAATGGGACAGAAGTATCTAATGATGTCCATTGCAGAAAGTATCCATGGTTGTTTTTTAGAACTCTGATGACAATCAGGTCTCGAAAATATAATCAGATAATAACAAAATTACAAGCATTGCTGAGTTGCGGTAATCTTGCTTTTCAAACACTCCTTGTTGAAAGCTCACTCTTTGGAAAGCTTCTTAATTATCCTGAATGGAGAATGAGTAAGTATGTAGGAAGCTTTAGGTAGAGATAATCAAATGAGTAGGTACTAACAAGAAGAAAGTAGTGAAATCTCAAAAACCCATATACAAATATCAATGGATTATCAATATCTGTTGCTAATCAAGTCATATATGTCTGTGAGTACAAGTAAATATTAGCGGCTCTCCCTTACTTCGGATTGTAGAATATCACTTTGCTCTATTGTCAGCAATTTCCGCAGCGTACGCGATATGATGAATTTTTTTCCACACGTTGGGTTACATTATAGAAGTTTTCGTACGGATGCCTAAGTTTTTTGAACATATCCTATCGCCTATGGTCATCAGGGATAATCTAGGATTCTAATGGTGAAATAATTTTCAAATCGGTCCAGTAGTTTCAGTCTATACAATGCAAGCAAACAATCAAATCTTTCCTCTTCATAATATTAGTTTAGACAAATAAATTGTAAGAAAAAAGTTCTTTTTTCAAATCAACCATCAATCACCCTGTTTCGATTGGTTGCATGTAGATGGCTACTACGCGGTAGATTACAGGATTTACGCCTTAACAGCCGGCTTGCGTTACCGGCTATCGCGACATCTGACCTTTTGGCTCACGTGGAACTTGCACTTCTTTTTCAGCGCGAAACAGTATTGAAAAAGCTATCGTGAATTATTAGCGTTATTATTTTAATACTCTATTAGAAGTACTTACGTGGCTAGTTACGTAGCAGTTTAGTTAGCATTCTGTAGGTTAGTACAATATTTTTATTCACACCTGAAGGTAACAGGTTGTATGAAGGACGGACTTTTTTTTAAATTGTGCAATAGGCTTGTGTTTGACTGCAAACTCATCTGAATGAGGTGCATTATAAGATATATAACTTACTCCCTAGTGATAGTATCAGTCAATGGAGTATTTGTCTTTAAAGAACGATTTTAATAAATAATAATAATAATAATACGCTTTATTGTACACCACATATGGAAATTTTACAATAATAAAAACAATTAACAGTACACTTGGCGGTCTTATCGCTAATAAGCGATTTCTTCCAGACAACCAGTTTTAAATTGGAATTTATGATGTGAAGGAAGTAGGGGAAGGTGTGCCGAAACAGTTTATTAAGGAATTTTTATAGCATAGTGTGTATGGAAAGGACGATGCGAAGGGAGGGGGACAAAGCGAAGTCAGGCTTGTAAATAATGCGCCTTGACTTGGTTTTTAAAGGAATGCACGGATTTCGCGTCACGGATGGATTTTGGGAGGGAATTCCACAGGTGAATAGCAGTGATAGTAAAGGATTTTACAGATTTGACAAAGACATCACAATGAAAATAATGCAGGTGAAATATTATAACGACGAGAAAAGCTACACGACAATTGTTCAATTACGTTAGTGCTTATTCAATACGTACTCGGAGTATAAAACAAAGTCGCTTTCCGCTGTCTGTCTCTATGTATGCTTAGATCTTGAAAACTACGCAACGGATTTTGATGCGGTTTTTTTTAAATAGATAGAGTGATTCAAGGGGAAGGATCATATGTACGAGTATAATAATATCCATTATATAGTAGAGGAATACTGTTATAATTTATATACTACAACAACGTGTGCCGAGTCAGCTAGTTAGAAATGAATATAATCTCAATTTAGGACATCGTTTCAGGATCATGATTAAGATTCATCTGAGCTGAAAGCAAAATTTTTTTAACATTACGTTCCATGCCGCCAGTGCATGTTTGACAACCTTATAAGAATGGCACTTGCATGAATTTTTATGTTAATTTATTAAGTCTACTCCAATTTGCATAGTTTATCGTAATAATCACTATAAGCCGTAATGCCCCAAATACTCGCACGGTTACCGAAACATTAAAACAGTAATTTGCCGGTAACGTTTGTGTTATAATTATCACAAAGTTGCTGAACTAATTACGTGAAAGCATAACAAATGCTGACAGTGCTGCTGACAAATACATACATAACAACACGCCAGGTCCCTAACGGGGTAGGCAGAAAGTACCGAGTGCCAAATATCTATCCTTGCAAACCTGACGCGCTTCGTCTATGTAATATTACAATGTAATATGTTAGTGGTAAATAAAATGTACTGACCTAAATGGCTGGGCATAGGTTCAATTCTCACCTAAAACACATTTGTATGATGACCAAATTAGCTTTTTCTCTGGCTGGACGTAATTAAATTATGTACTCGTATGTATTACATAATATGTATATATGTATATTTATCAGCTGTTACCATAACAGACATTTAGTTGCCTAGCTTGAAATAAGATGGACATATGTGGATTTGTCCCAGTTATTATTATAGTTCAAACTTGGAAATGCACACAGTTTAGGAAATTAGTAAATCTAGAGGTGTTTGTCCGGATTCGAACCCCAGGCGATGGTATAGGAGGCTGAAGTTTAACCACTTGCTTGTCACTATTTCTAAGTTTTTTTTTTCTTTATTATAACGTAAATGATATATTATAACCTTAGTAATAAGCAACTAGTTAGTTAAAATTTGTGTATGATTTATATTTGACATTTTGATTGTAGCACGAACTTGGTGTTTGTCAGAGGTTATGAATTACCCACTACTAATGGTAATAGTGTGGTTATACTAATTTCCGAGATTTTCGTAATACAGAAACGTAATTACGCTTTGGATTATTATAACCCTTTTATTGTTCGGCTGTTTAACATGAGGTCTACGAGTACTGTCGTAATGAGAAGGTTTAGGGTCATAGTGTATCACGTTTGTCAGGTGCTGATTAGCGGACTTCGCGCACATTGGAGAAGACTACATATCTCGAAGGTGTGCAGGAATCATCCCCTTTTCTTCCTTCGCCTTTATAGCGAATGATATTTAAAATTAAAACGCATATTCATAATTACTTTCATATTTTACTTTATATAGAATAATATGTTAAAAACCGTTTTCAAGGTCACGTGTTTAACACTGAATTCAATTGTCAGTTAAACTTGTTTAAAGTTTCAGTTTTGTTATTGAGGAATAATAAAGTTTATTACAAACTATTACATGCATTCTACGCTGGTTGGTACGAATATCAGAGTATAAGTGTAAAATAATTAATCAAAGCACCCATTTTATGATTATGTTATCAAACAAGATGGCGGCGTGCTGTTACAAAGTTGTTGTTGCCTTTACGCAAATATTAGCCGACTGGAGCAGTCAGTACAAGCGAGGCAGTCAGGCGATACAATTTGACTTTTGAATTTTTAAAATGCAATTTCGATCGCTTCAGGTCGTGTATACATTATTCAGTTTGACAAGAGTAGGTTCATTCGAGTTCATTTCTTTATGTTAGGGAGTTAGCAAAGGATCGTATTCCTGTCTAACGTTAACTACGACGATATTCTAATTGTGCTCAATCTCCAATAGTTTACGATATAAAGTACTAGCTTTTGCCCGCTACTTAAAAGTTAGTTACTACCGCTACGCTAAAAGTTAGTTATACATATAAACCTTTCTCTTGAATCACTTTATCTATTAAAAAAAACCGTATCAAAATCCGATGCGTAGTTTTAAAGATCTAAGCCTACATAGGGACCGACGGCGGAAAGCGACTTTGTTCTATGTAGTGACTAATATATATAGAATGAAGCTAGGTTTACAGTAGGTATGTAAGAGGATATAAATAGAAAAATAATAAGTAACCTCTACCCGTAGTCGTACTGGCGTATCTTCGCGTGCGGGTCATTAAGACCCCTATCATTTACTATCTACTGTTAACATGTTTGCTGTTTGCATCCGTTCTGTACGTGTTTGCTGATAATTTGTTATATCCATTTTTAATATTTCTACCTTAATAGAGACAGTGGAAATTCCGTTACTCGCACTTTTACGATAACAGGGTTTTCTAATAAAATTTTGAAAAGCTCAGGAGCTTGCTCTCAAATGCCTGGGATAATTGCCACGGTGATCACTTAGTACATTGAAGGATGGAAAAAATATGACAAGAAAACGAAAAATCTTACGAACTTTGCCGCCTGTCACTTAGGACTGCCATCACTCGATACTGCTTAATTTGACATATCGTTTTTGTAGTAGGTACCAAAAATTTGAAATTATGATCGCTTCCAAAGTTATTATAAATCTCACTTTTAATATTCGTAGGCAATTTTCAAGCTGAGTGTAAATATGTATTTCTAATATATGTTTATATATTCAAGGTGTAGACTTTTACGCTAGTCGTAAAAAATACAAGACTTTATTTTTTCAATCAAAAGAGAAATTGGGCATGCACGGATAGAATGTCATGGCGTATTTGTGGCGGGCACGCGAGCAGCGGACGGGCGGGTCTGCCCTTCGTCCGTCAACGCGATATTATTGTCCGCAGAGCTAGATTACAATGATAACACATTAAACGTTATATCAAATGCAAAAAAAGGTTATTTTACTTCTATGCTAAGAAATTATTGTTTAAGACGAGCACCTTGTAATTTGCAATGAAAAACGGTTGTCTATAATCGTTAACATTTTGTATCTCTCTTTTACAATTTGATATAAAACTGAGCTTACATGGCTAGGGTGGATTCTTCAGGACAGCATAGATAGATCCTTCAGGGATATGGGGAGGCAGCCCATATTTTAGAGGGTCTGCTACTAAGTATATTTTATAAATAAAAAATACTATTGCAAGAAGTCTTGCTTTGCGAATAATTATAGTAATATTACAGTCGACTTCTGGGACTTATTGTATCCTACGAATTAAAAATAAGCATATTGTTTACCTTTAGGCAGGCTATAATGCACGTACAGACCGTTTTTCTTTATTACTTCTGCGTCACGCCCACATTGCCTCTCAGTCGTCATGGCATTAAATAAGTGTTCTTGCGACGTCGCATTGTTTTGTACCATAAATTGTCTTTGAAATGATTACAAATAATTGTTGTAATAGTTTTAATCCTAATGCATATACAATATGTACCTATATTGTTTTCAAGAGGAATTTTTCAATAATATTTGTATTATATTATCATCGTAAATGACAATAATTTATGTTGGGTACCCAATAAATTTGTAAGCACAAAAACCTAGCCGGCACTTCATACAGTAGGCACATGTTAAGTTTAAACCGTAATAAGTGTAATTTTCAATCGATTTTATTGCCTTCGAACACGAAACGGAAAATGTTTCCTATAAAATATGTATCGTTGTTCCACTGACACAGCGAGCTTCGCGACATCGTCGTATTCGAGTCAATTTTTCAATATTACTTAGCATCCGACCGAAGGTGTTCACTCACGATAACAATAACATCGATTAATGTTTTACTATTTATTGAATTACGATTACGCAGACGCGGCTGTCGCGATAATATTTTAAGTAATTTTACATTACATTGCCAAGTCGGTATCTAGTGCGAACTGAAACTACTACGCTCACACGTTTTCACATTGCTACGCTTCTTTTCTGACGATTTACAATACGTACAGTCCCTCCAACAAGTTTAAACTTATACTCGAGTATTTTTATTATCACATTATTACAGCCCACTTCGTATGTAGGTATGTGTTTTGTGATAAGTAATAAATTTTTATTCTACGACAATAAGGGATTTCATAGATGTTTTACAAGTAATAAATTAATATGTAATATATGTTTGTAATATACGTTGTATATCCTATAGGTAAATGTAATATATGTACCTTTAAAATTTACTTATGTAGCACTGAAAAATTTTAAATTATAGGTCAAAAGTTTTCCGTCAAATATTCTCATCTAAATTTATTTAAGATGGCTCTTGATTTTATATTAAATACCTACATACGTTCTACCTATATGAACGTTCACTTACTTAAGGGAATCGTTGTACATGAATCGGCAACAATTCCATAAAAAATGTATCACAAAGGATTGACGGCCTTATTAATGGGTAAATTTCACAGGGCAAAGAAAACCTAACCTTCCTTTCTAATTACACACTCCATACAGGTGTGGTTAGATGACGGCACAAGTCGTTTTAAACAATTTATGTTTCTTGAAAGGGAGTTAATAGGTAGCCTTGCCTCTAATATCCTTATCTTTTTTCCATTTCCTCATCCTAATATTCCAAACATAAACATTAACATACTCTTAGAAGATTCTTATAGTAAATAAACAATGAAATCGTCCCTTCTACGACAGGTGAACAATTTTATGTTTTACAAATTTCATTTATTCCCTTAGTGTCCCTCTTAACTTCTCTCTTTAACGACGTGAACCAGATGACCCTGTAAATATTTATGTATTTTACGACGATTTTACGACTGTGTTAAATTAGTAGCTGTCCTTTTGGCCACCGAGGTCTATTACTTGATAGGTAGAGGCAGATGTGAAGGCAAATAACAGGCAAATCAGTCAGATGTTTTTGTAGTTTGTTGACCGGAATTAAATATTAATAATACCCAACGCAATTGCACGCAAAAGGAAGCTCGATCACTGAAATCTTCTTGTAAAATTCCCATTTTTTTTATACAATATGTTGACGTTTACGTACTTTTTATGCAGTAGGTACATTTTCAAGGAACTGTTGGTCGTTACAGCAAATAAATTAGTGGAGCACAAAGTAAACTTCATTCAATTTCCAGCGTTTTTATTACAATTGTTTATGGCCTAAACAAAAATTGCATATATATATAGTATAAAAAATATTTAGTATTCAATATAGGTTATGTTATTGATAGATGTATAGGCAAATGTATATGCAAATAAGAAAAAAATGCTATGGTTTTGTTATCGCTTCTTCGCTGTCGGATAACATTATGTTAGTGTTAAAACCGATGTCCTTTTTATTTGGAGTGAAGTTTTCCATGTCTGGAATATTAGCGTCCGCGGCATTGTTTTGATCTACAAAAAAAATTGTTTTATTACAAAAAAATATGATACTTCACTTGTAACATACTTTAAATGAAAATGTACCTTCATTTCTTTGAACGTTTAATATGCGATGATATAACTCATTAAATTTCTTTTGACGTTTCATATTTGAAGGTGTACGGATAACCAACGTCGGTAGAAGTATAAAGTGCTCGAGATCAGGCTCTTCTTTTGCTACGTTTTTGCGTCGAGAGAACACTTTCTTTACTACTAGTCGAGGTTTTTTTGGTTTAAATGTTGAAATGCTACTCCCACTTGTTAACTCCGGCATTTTGTTACTTCCCGTTGTTGAACAAGAAATTGTGTTTTGCCTTTGATTATTGGAGGTCGAAGCGTGATAACAATTCGATGGCGCTCTATTAGAAGAAGCATATGCTGCGTAACTTGGACCCGGAGGACAATCTTTTTGATGGCATCCAGTGCTTGTAGGAGGTTGTATTCTCGGTATGATTAAGCGCTCATTACTTGTGTGATTTTTCCGTGAATCGGTTTCTCTTCTTCGTCTATCTGCCATTACAGCACTTGTGGTTTTATAGTCATTTATAACTAAATTTCTATAACTGTCTTGTTTGCTTTTATGGCTGGCTACGATTATATCACCGGTTTTTCCGACAGTTCGACAGTTTTCATGGCGATTGTTCAATTTTACTATTCTATAATGGCGTCGTTTCCTGCGCTCAACGTGTGCTACTCTTTCTCTTAAAAGGTTATCAATCAGTCGTTGCAGTTCGCCCCTAGTGCTGAATCTTTCAGGATGAGCCGCCCGACGCCCAAGCCGAGTGTTTGGCCAATGTGTTCGACAAACGTCTTCCCAAATGATATCACTAAGAACAGCTTCTCGAGACGGTGTTAATTTTATGCCATCATCTCGCGGAGCAAATTCTCCTTGTGCTAAATAATGCACAGTATCCATTAATCTATAGTCGCGAACTGGATTAAGTTTGTGACGTATTTTATGCACTCTTTCAGCGGCAATTTTTGGTACGTCATCTCGCTTACACGGCACAGAAGCACATTGGCGTCTTCCGCGAGCAGTTATACCATCGTAGGTTGTAAAATCTCGACCATACTGTTCAGAATTGTGTTCTTTTCCTAATGTGGCGACATTGCTTGGCGATACAGTAGATCCTTGGTGAGTGTATTTTTTAAACGCCGATGTTTCAGGAATATGGCTGTATTGTTCTATGTAACTACAACCAGGACGTGCGATGCCTGATGTAGATCTCATAACTTGTTCGTTTATTTCCTCATCTGATGACGACAAGGGAATGTTATGATCAAGCGAACGAAATACCATTTCTTGTTTAAAAATTTTGCGTTCTAAGTGATCTATTCTTCTATGCAATTTATTTATAGCGCCAGAAAATTTTGGCAATGAATCTTTAGTAGCTATATTTGTTACTACTAATGTTGCAATATCTACTTTTTTTGGGCAACTCGTTGCGTTAATTGTGTTTGGGAGAACTTTCGAATTGTTCATACTTGAATTTAGTTGCTCGGGTTTATAGCATTTTTTTACTTCCTGTTGTTTTTGAGAATTTTTGCCAACGTCTCTGGACGACGTATTATTATTACACGAGCATTCTGAAGGCGTTGTATTATTTTTGAATTGAGAATTGTTGTGTAAATATATTTCGGCATCAAAATTATGTGGTGAATGAGCTTTCTGTTCCCGCGGGTTTTGTGTTATTAAATGTTCTATATTAGTACTTTCACTGAAATCTGCATCACAATTAACTTAATAGTACCAAATTGTATTAATAAAATTTTAAAAGTTAGCTATTTCAGTAACTTACGAGTGGCAAAAGATGAATGATCACCAATGGCTAGCCTGGAACGAGATTTATCTGAAGTCTGAAATGCAAATTAAACGTTTTTAAAGGCCGAAGGTTTACATTTAATATTCTAATTGTTATACTGGTACCGTGTGAACTTACTCGTTTAAAATGAAAACGATTTTTTTCAGCGATGTACAGAGTTTTGATAGGGGGTGCTCTTGGTTTGATTGAAACGAATATTTTCTGTGGCGCTTGAGGGTAAGCCGGTCTCTTTTGCTGTATTTCTAAAATTTAAATCACATCATAGCACGACGTTAAAAGTATTGAGCCAATCTAACTTTATAATGGAACTATGAAATACGCTCTAGGCCTTTCAACATTGTAGGAAGTTGTATAGTGTTTCATGAATTAAATCGACAAAGTATCTGTTATACCCAATAAAAGTTGCTGTTTAGGGAAATCAGTTGATCCTCCCGTGGTAATGTCGTAGTCAACTTCACGAATAAATTTTTCTTCTTGTATCGATATTAATTTTTTGTTTGATGGAAACTTTTTATTTTCCATCCCTTTTCCTTTTTCCCAGCATAGTTATGATTGGAGCGCCGAGAGAGTAAAAGAAAAGTGATATTGACAAAAAAATTTTATTTGCAAAAGATATGTCACATCATCATGTTAAATATAAAATATGACAGACCACTTTGATCGGAACATCTTTATTCTTCTTGTCTATACTCTTTACATTTTCAGTAAAGATATAATTGGTACAGTATTGACTAAAATAAAATGATTTCTCATATATCGTTTAGCAAACTATTGGTCAATGTCCAATATGCGTATTAAATGTGCAAAATTTGTAGATTAAATCTTACCCATACCGTAGTATCATGTATACGTATCCTATCAATTACAAATAATTGTAACCTTCGACATAGCAATACTCCTTCAATAACGTCGCTTTTCGAATATAGAAATAATGGAAAAACAAAAAAAACTGTCAAAATTATTTAACGTGACGTTTCAGCCATTTGTACTTTTCTAAAAATTGTTATCCAATTTTTTGGTGACAAATAACGTTCGAGGTACATAGAACGCATGGGTTTTTTACTTTAATGTGAGAATGTCTGAGCAAGAAAAAAAGGGTACTGGTGGCACTGAGAACCCGGCTATAGTGATGGTAGAACAAACGGGGAGTCACGTCAAACCGTATCGGCCCACGGAGATCGAGCAGGACGCTGATTTGCATCGTAAGCGAACCCGAGCGCCTGCCGTGCCTTGTAACTATACAATAATGTTATTAATACCAATGAATGGTGATACCATGAATGTTCTCTATAGATATTCTCCTCTGTATAGATATCTGTCGATCTTGATATCTCTATAGATGCTTGAGATGAAATTATACAAGTGTAGGAACCAATGTTATGCTTATGAAATATTGTTGTATTTATTACAGTTGTTGAAGAGGAGCTTAAGAATTTAGTAGACGATGCAGCAACAAATCAAATCTATGATCCTAAGGAACTTAAAGAAAATGACCGCGGTGAGGTGAAATTATTATTAAGAACAATTTATAAAATTGTTTTTACTCCATTAAAAATTGAATTAAATTTTTAGCGATGTCCTCCGAACGAAAGCATACAGTTTCTAATAAAAGTAGTAAAAGGCGAGATCCATCTAATTTGCCGCTCAAAACGTTAGGTGAAGGCTCAAAGGTGAGAATTTAATACAATAGATAGATAACATCTCGAATAGTTTAAATGACACATATAATATAGTTTCAATGAAATACGCAAGCTTCATACTAATTTTATATTGACTTGAAATTTGTATTTACTTATGCGTAGCATATTTGTTATTAGAACAGATTTTTCGTTTTTAAAAATAACTGCTGAAAAGAACAGAAATGTAGTGGGTTACATATTTTGCAGAAAGAAAATGTTACATCCAAAACACTGCCACAGAAATTTACACCTTCACCAACGCAGCCCATACCACCACAATTGCCAGTGGAAAAAACCGAATTACCGGTCCTAGCTGTAGCAAAAGAAGAAATGAATAGGAGACTCGAAGAAGACAGCATAACAGAGGAGATTACAGAGCTACAGACTCCAGAAGAGGCTAAGGAGCATTCCGATTGGGTAAGAACATTTTTTTTTTAATTTACATCAACCTCAATTTGAATACTCTCTCATACACTTTTTATATAACACATCTAAAAATATATCTTATCTATAAAGAAAGGCAGTTTACATTTTTAGTTCCATTGTTTTCTGATGTTTATTGAATTGTGATTTAATATTTTAGAAGGTTGTAGTTTTCGTAAATATACTATTATGTTCTATATTGTGTTACTATTATACTTCTCGAGTAATTAAAAAAACGCGGCAGCCCTCGCGGTTCAACTTATCTTAGAGGATATAGAATGTAATAATTCTGTATTCACCAGATATAAGTGGACTAGTGTAGTGTAGGTAATAACCGAATACGAAGTTGGCAGAGTCCACTAACTCTTTTGTATAATTTTGTTTTTTTTTTACGATAGAGGCTCAATACTAAGCTGTGTTGGTGTTTTTGTAGTCAGACGATGAAGAGGCGGGAGGGCTGCCGCGCAGCGAGTCGCGCGCCTCTCGTGTATCTCGCGCAGTACGGCAGTTTTTCTGCTGCGGCGTCCGCTATGAGACCGCCTCCGAAGACAACATTTCCACACGCCGCGGCTTCAATCATGCCATTTAGAAACTTATCTGTAGCATGTTATATGTTATGTACTGTGTCACTGTATTGTCTAATGTCACAACTGGCCATCCCTGAGCTCGCTCTACGTTGTGTCGCTCGTGCGTGTTCCTAAGTAGCACGGAATTAGATTCGAATTTTTTAATGGAGTATTAATTACGTCAATAATTTTATAGTAAGCAAAATAATAAAGTACTGTTTTATGTGTTACAAAAAGATTTTGCATTTGTAGGAAAAGCAGTGAATTTTCAATGGCGATAGGTTTCTTGGGGATGGCCAGCGGGACTTAATGTATTGAGAAAATATTGCCGCGCATGTGTCCGTGTATATAAAATGTAATTGAGTAAAATATTCAAATAGTAATATGCCTTGAAATATTCGTGGTTTAATGACTTTAATTATTACGGATAGGTTATTATAGTTAATATTGAAATTGTTAAATTTTAACAGTGTATATTGTATATTATTTAAATACAGTATTTTAGTTTAAATTATATTGTTTTCTTTAGCGTTTGAAAATGTTTTTTGGTATTTAATTTTTATATAAAAAAAAACAATTTCAGTTCATTCTTTAAGCATAATATGTAGCTAGATTAATATTCGACGCTTGCAGAAGTCTGTCAAAATGTTAAAGTTGGAGAGTATTGGTAATATCAGAGCTTGTAAAACCATTTTCAGTTGAAATATTCTGACAGAATTTTGCATCATGTCTTTGATCTTCGATCACAAATTGTTACATTTTAGTACTAGCCATGAATAAGTTGACAAGTCCAAAATGCATTCTTTCAGGGCAGGCATTTTTAAATTTATATTTAAGTACCAAAGTCTCTTTCATATTTTTTAATGTCTTTTGAATTTGAACCTCCATAATTTAATTGCAAGTTTCAGATAATATAACAATATTAGCGAATTGTTGTGTAAATAAACAAAATAAATGAGACATCAAGTTGTTTACCGATTACTTTTCAACGTATTCAGGTCTAGTAACCATTTTAGCTTAATTTAATTTTTTATACATATCATTACAGTTAAACTTGCAAGTGACAAAAAAATGTGTTTCATGGAATAGTAAGGATTATCAACGAACCTTTGCGCTGCAGGTTTGTTTCTTTATAATATGTATCCTTAAAGCAAACATTTGATAGTTTTATATTTGACTGATATAGAATTACGTATAAAGTTTCAAAGTTAAACAACTGTCGAATAGGTTGAATTATTAAATCAATCGAGTGGCTAATTAGCAATTAGTTACATTTCTACTTTTTTTAGAATTTGGGAACAAGAAGTCATGACTGGATATTAGAAAAGAAAGCATCAGTTGGCCCCTGCTTTAGACCAGGAATGCCTTTCGAACGACCGTCCGGTATCACAATCTTTGTGCCCAGGGTGATAAACCAGCTAAAAGATTACAAATAATTATTGTAAATCATGTAATGAACACAGCTGTAAATCAGTACATAATTGATATTTACCACGTATATTTTTATTCCAGAAATCATCGCGATGTGTAAATAATCCGTCCGGGATCAATATAAATGTGTCAAGGGTGAAGATTTACTAAATATTTCATGAAACATATTTTTAAAATGTTATTACTATGCAGTCTAAAATGTTTAGGCCATCAACATGGGACGGAGGGGTCGGCCACTAAACCTAATATCCTCTGCAGTCCCAGGCGGGCTGTTCCCAACAGTGGGCTGCGGAAACGGCTTCTGTCGTGTTCCTAAGAAATATATCTCTTGTATACAATGAAACATGCGTTCCTTATCAATATTTAATTAACTGTCCCTTTTGAATGATGTATGGTTTTTCAGAAATCTTCAAATAAATCGAAGTTACAAAACGCCAACAGTCAGGGTAATAAAATAACATGCCAAGAAAAAAGATTTAAATTAACATTGCCAGATTACAAGGTACATTACCTAGATCTATAATTATATTTTGAAAAGACAGTTATTTTTTGATTGAAATTGTACATAAAATATGCTAATATAATTCTTGTACGTAATAATTTATCTACCCTAATTTATTGCAGTATCACACGACATGTGTATTAAGTTTTTGGCAAGATTTAACTATAGTGGTTTAACAACAGGAATAGTTAAAATGTTATGTAACAGTTCTAAATATAATATTTATGAGACGCTTAATATTAATGGTAGTGTATTGCCATTATTTGTTAAATAATAATTATAAAAATGTGTTTTACAGATGAATTGCGAAATTGCTTTTGCGAAGTTTTTCAACACTTTGAAAGGGAAGATGAATTCAATCGGTAGTAAAATTAAATGTGTATTTAATTTGGAAAATTAAATATTTTGTGTTTTTCAAAACTCGTAGTATTTCGTTTTTATTTTATATTTATATATTAAAACAAGAGCATGTTTTTAAATTTTGCTTGAAATTAAATTTACATTTACAAATTTTATAATTTGGCGTAATGTTTCAAGTACCTACATTCGAAGGGATTCGTGGAGTTTCATTATCGAGATATGTGAATATGTTAAGAGTACCTACTAGGATTTGTATTGCAACGCACATGGGGCAACATTGTTCTCCAGCGACATCTAGCGAGCACTTCACAAAACTATTTGCTATCATTGTATAATTTGTAGGAGCTTTAGTGTTGCCATCTCAACTATCACGCGTTTCCACTTCATGCGATATATTGTTGAATATGGACACCTCTTTTCTAAGTCTTTAAAGAGCTTCTCGAAAAGAAAGTACTTTTGTAGATTTCATCTTATTTTTGTTTTATTATTTACTAGTTGACCCGGCAAACATTGGTCTGCCATATAAATTATAACAGTATTTCTCTACTATATATCATACATAAAAACCTTCCTCTTGAATTACTCTATTCATTAAAAAAAACCGCATCAAAATCCGATGCGTAGTTTTAAAGATTTAAGGGAACAAGGGGACATGACAGACATAACATGACAGAGAAAGCGACTTTGTTTTATA
>DWUN01000653.1:0-20918 GCA_018249975.1 Passova gellias
TAGAAACAATTGCTTCACGGCAGAAATAGGTGTGGCGGTGGTACTTCCCCGGGCGAACCGTATACAGGTTCTACCAAGGATCAAAAGGAGTAATATTGTAACCGCCATAGTATTGTTATTTAATGATGGTTAGATTGTCTAAATAAAATATTAATTTCTGTTAACAAATGGATCTAAATAATTTTAAAACTTTCTTTTCAATTAACCTAAAAACTATTTGTAAAACATTAAGATTCCTATATGGAATATGCAGTGCCTATATACTCTTTTGTTCGTGTTCTTTTCCCTATGAACTCTGTGTGTGTACATAAATAAAAAAAAAGAAAATAGATTAAGTAATATAACCATAATAAATTAAATATATTAGAAACTCTTTTACTCATTTAGCTTAGAAACCTAGTGCAGACTGCACTATCTGCGTATAGAGAGCGCACATAGATGATGACGTGAATCACTTTCGCATCGAGTGCGCGCGCGCATTTGATTCTCATATAAAGTGCAATGCCCCGATGAACTTCGCGCACTAAGTGGGCCGGGAGATTACGATACGCCTATATAGCGTCCCTGACATTTTGAAACTGAAGCGATATCGAATTTAATATTTATTTATAAAATTTTATACCTCGATCATGTTCTCAGAATAATTCTTGTAATACATTTTACAGTAGAAATTTTATTATCGCGGTACTCGTACCGAATATACCCAATATAGGGATCCCGATTATGTCAGTCTGTCGATCTGTGCGCTTTTATACACAAATTTATGAAGACAATCTTATTATGTTAGCATAACAATAATATTATGGATTGACAGAATATTGCTGCTAAGGATTTCATAGTTATTTTTGGGTCCGCCCCGGCTTCGCACGGTAGTGCTTTGGTGTCACTTGCTCTAGTGTCAATAATTTCCGCAGCGTACGCTATATAATGATTTTCTTGGTATTTTCTTCACACGTGGGATTAAATTATTAAAGTTTTAACTTTATTGAAAATATTTTTCAATATTTTTTTTTCGTAGTTTCAGAGCCTATCAATGCAAACAAACAAGCAAATCTTTCATCTTTATAATATTAATTAAGATATGTTTATAAGACTATCCTGTAAACTTACGAGTAAGAACACTACAAAATGTAAGTACACAACATATATTCCCTTATGTGTGAGTAGGGACTAGTGTAAAGAAAATAAATCGAAGGGAATCGAAATAATTAAATTAAAGGAATTGTATGAAAAACTGCTTCACTTTAATAATAATCTAAGTAGCGTCCCCTAGGAAAAGGCGGGAATATTGCAATTTATGTTATCGTTCCCAGCGCCATAATTTCTTGCGTTCTCACGTTACAGGTTGGGTGCAACGCAAGCAATGCAAGGGACTGGTATCTAAGCTGTGTTCTGAAATAGTCAAGACGGGATCTATTTCCCGGGCAGCTGCGTGCGTTCGTTGCCCTGTATGGAGTTAGATGTACAACGATCTGTGCAATAATTGCCGCGCCCGCGCACCTTTACCCGCGGTACTAAACTTGAACTAGCGCCAGCGTGCACCTCACCTTCACTGCTTAGAAAGCAATACCTATTGCGTGTAACACACACCTACATACTCGCACTAGCTCGACCACCAACTGGTAGTAGAGTAAAAGCGAGAGCATTACCTGCTTTCAGCGCTGTCGTGGCGGAATGCAGATCGAAGATTACACTTTTAATGGACATTCAGTCATTGCAAATTCATTAAAATTACTGCAAAGAGATATTAATTAACCTTTTGTTAATCTATAAATTAAATAATATAACGTTTACTTCGTATTTCGTTACGTTGATCACGTTTGTTATTCTTATGTTATGAAACTTAACAACACCTGATTTTCATTTTAGTACACTCGGAATTTTACATTCCTAACTCTTGTGTACTTTCTCGCCATACGCGTAAGTATCAATTTACTATTTGACTGTATATAAATTGTTCGTTCTATTACCTATAAAGAAAGTTTTACTTCATTATAACAGTTTTTTGTAACCTTTTATTGTTCTACTGCTGGTCACGGATTGGCTGACTTCACACATCTCGGGAAACATATACTTTATAACATACTCTAAAATGTGCAGGTTTCCTTCCGATGTTTTATTTCACTGGTATAGTGGACCAAATTTAAAAGTTATGTTATAAAATTCACGTAATTTTGTAGTCAGTAAGGGAGACTGAAATTTTAGTCATTAAGCTATCATTTATTATGATTTCTTAATACTATGTGGTGATAGAAACCTTGTTATATGTATCTACACGGCTTTTACTGAATCCATATTAATATTCTTATATAATTTTAAAACTAAACGGCAGAGTTAATAGTCATTATAAAACCTTATACGTCTATCCAATGCGCAACATCAAATCTTAATGAAACTTCGAGTTTAAAAATATAATCACTCTGTTAATACTCACACTGGTATTGAATAACGCGTTTCATGCGTCTGTATGGCAATGCGCAGGTCGAGCTCGCGTTGTTTATAACAACCTGGTACTTGGTTGCACCCACGTGCATTCTCGACCGAAAGCCGCTCGATTGACGCGCCACGCGCGCTTCCACGCATACTGTATTTTAATTTTAAACGGCCATTTTTTTCTTTCAGTAATAAATTAAAAACAAAATTTGACAGCAACTTAGTAAAAGATTTTGAGGAAATGACTGATTTACCTCGACAGCAAAATGAATACCAATAAAATAATATCTAACAGAAGTCATGAAGTGCGTGTGAGTTCGCAATGACATTAAATAACCTTGTTTGTTTGCTATCAATTAATGGATAATGAACAAAGACAACAACTTTTTTATTTCGTAATTTGCGACTACACGGCTTTAAATACGGCATCATATTCCACGGATTACGAACTGATAAATTATTTACGTAATGTACCAATCAATTGATCGACAATGTTTTTCATAATACAGAACAACTGTAACAAAATCAGAGAAATATCCTACAGTATTAAAGCATTACAGCGTGTAGAAGTGCTAATACTATAATAAAGTGGAAATTAAAATACTCCATTTCATCTGGATTATGAGAAGCGGCCAACTGCTGCATTATACAAAATTGCGTGAAATTAAAATATTACGAGTATAAATTGCAACAGATAAGCTAATAACGTATGTGACCGCAAACTGTTAGTTTCACTACAATTTACCAGGATAGCTGAACCTACCAGGAGATTACTGCACGCGCCAAGAAAATGTCGAGATGCACTCGTATGCAATTCGACAGCGATAGTATTTCGTATAAGCGAAAAAGGGATAGGCATATTTTGTGCATGTGTATTATTCAGTATTCGATGCGATAGCGACGTGGTGTTGCATGCTTATTTATAGTCGTTCATTTTCCATTGGTTGCATTACATGTGTTGGTGAATGTTTATGTACAGTGTACACCATTTACGCAATGCATATGTAGTGAACGAGTTGCAGTGAGCATTATGCAGAAATTATGTCCATTGAGTAATTTATGCTTGTAAGGCGAAGTCGCTTGTATTTTGTATTAAAAATAAGCATCCCGAAACAAATGTATAGTAAAATATTGACCTGTTGTTCTAAACCCCATAATCTAATATAAAATATATGAGTTTATTACGTGGTTCATAAAAATATATGAATTTTAAAATACATATAATTAATTCAGGTTTACAAATAAAAATCATTATTCCTTTCTTATACCTAGGTAAATAAAGGAAACATTGTGTTATAAACGATAGTAAGGTTTCATGATGTTTAGCATCGATCTAAATTTATCAATGACAGTCCGTCATTGAATGCGTGTTCACCGCTGCTGTGCAATGACCCGATGCAGCGTCGGTGTGCGCTGTGACGTCGCAGGGGCATCGGGCGAACGGTTGAACGCCTCGCTCTCTCTGTTACCCTGGTAATGAAGGTTCGCACATCACACAACCCTTTTCTGGTCCTAAAACTATTTCATACTAAAAAGGACAAGAGGACGTTTTCTTAAATGCGCGTGCAAGCCTATGCATGCCGAATTCATTGGATTTGTGTCAAGATTTTTATAATATTCATGGTTTTGTAAAAGTTATTATTTACGAAGTACATTAAAGGGATTAATTTGTGTAAGAACGACACATGAAATTTAATAATAACATTGACCGTACAGCAAATAATTATAATATTTGTTAGCTTAATGTTTATTTACCATTTATTTCAAATGCGTTTTATTTGAAGTATATCGCCTTGGTAGTGTGATCATTACGCCTATTTCTAGTAAGAAGTTGTCATTAAAACAATTTATGTTTAGCTCCTGAAGGGTGTAGATGTAGTTGCAGATGTCCATGGACGGTAGCGGACGAGCGTGACTGTTGCTTGCTCTTTTGGTGCGTAATCTCTTCACTAATAAAATATAATTGTAAGTTATACATACATATTTTTTTCATTGCGCAGAAAAATAATACTGGCGTTTGTTGTCACTGGCTTTCAAAACAAGAGGTGGTAACTCTAAACACTGATCGTGTAACACTAAACGCTAAATATTATACATGAAAAAAAGTGTATAAATCTTTTAAACTCTTGACAATTAAGGCACGAACCTTACTGACTGTACCTAATTTTGTTTTTTTTTGCTAAGTGTAATTTTTTATGTTCATAAATTTTAATTCAATTAACTGATCCTTCTCAACAAATTTGAAGAGCTTCTATAGTACAAATATTTTTTTTGTCATTTTAATTTGCCATATTTTGCTTTCCTCTAAATATATCCATGAATGTATATATATCCTTTCCTTTTACTGTAATTGATTAGTTCACGAAACCGAAACGTAGTAAGTGTAGTAAATGAGATAGTATTTAGTGTGCAAATTAAAATGACTAAAATGGTAGAGCGCCTTGAGACCTGAATCATAGAGAAGGGAGCAAAGCTACAGTTGCGGGTGCATCTCGCGCTACATCGATCGGCCGTGACCATGGCAACGCGCACCACAGTGCGTGGGTCAGGGGCGTAATCGTTATCTCGTATTAAACTATTGTAACGTTATTCTATCGTTGCATTAAAAGAAAAATTTTTAAACATGGAAATATTTTGTGATTGATTGATGAAATTCTATATAATAATATAATTCTATATGTATAATAAAATTGAAGCGTCCGTTTGTAATGTCATAATACAATAGTTACAAAAAATGCCAAGTCTCAAAAAAATTGCATGTCCTTCTGTCTTTTCTGACTAATATCCCACATGGTTGGACCGATGTTAACAGGACTTTCACTGGCAGGCAGCTAATATTATAGGGAGTAACTTAGACTACTAAGTCAAGTTAGCAACCTAGCTAAATAATAAGAAGTACAAGACGCGGGTGAGTCCGCGGGCGCAGTGAGCTTGACAATAAACTGATGCTGCCCCATAACAAGTGATGCACATTTATTGGGACGGTCTAGTACTCACGTAATACTTTTTTTAACATTCTTAACCCCCTTCGCCTCCCCCCTCCCCCTCCCCCTCTTCCCTTTGGAAGGTGAGGTTTGAGACTGACCCCACCCCCCAACTAAAATCATGTGTTTTTTGTACCTATAAAGAATTTTATAATTTTTAAAATACTATCTTTAAATATAGGTATAATCTAATTTTATTCTAGAAAATTAAGGACCCTGATAAAAATGTCTACACAGAAAGATTGCAGGTTGTTCTTATACTCTGCAAATAGGTCTTTATACAGATCACCTAGTGTAGACATTGTTTTAATGCAAAACAAACGTGGTTTATGCATGTATTCGGCGAAAAAATAAGAGAATAACTGGCGACTGGCAAGCCAAGCCCGGCGGTACTCGCAGCGCGCGGGGACGTTACACTACAAGCCGCTTTTCGGTTTAGAAATCGCACGTTTGGTGAAAAAATAAATGCACGTGATATCTTACTACATTACCCTCTCCCTACTTGTGATATTTCGTGATTTTTGCCGAACCCCCTCGTCCACCATTCGAGCTTCACTTGATTAATGGACGGCCCCGTTTTCAGGTACATATTTATTACAGATTTACTACATTACACGAAATACTCGTATTTGTAATTGTATAGCAGTATCCAGAAAACAAAATTTGTACCAAATATTGGCTGTAGTCAAAACCTAGAGCTGTAAGCTTAATTGGAACTTCAGTAATAAACATACTATAAATAGAACGCCTATAAATAAGTGCTTATAATTAAGTTACAATTAGATATCCCTGTTGATTACCGTGACATTACACTTAGTTTACAAGATTTTAAATGTTTTATAATCCAAATTTAAATTGTTTTATTCATTATAAGGTCCATACATTCAATGAATATATAGGCGGATGAAATCAGTTTCATTTATGTCACCAAATGAATTTAAAATGAAAGTAAATGGCAATAAGTATGAATATATATGTTCTTGAAAACACACCCGTGTGTACGAGTATGTTACGAGCGTCCGCAGGCGGAAGATTCAGGTTCTAGCCAACTAGATCTTCTTAAAGACCAGGGTCCATGTGTTAACATGAGCTGCTGGTGGTCTACATCCTTTCTTGCTATTTACTATATGTAAATTATTTTCTTTATCTATGTCTTTTCACACGACCACATATGTACCGAGACATCAAAAAATATTGTATACTTAGTTGTAGTGTTATTAATTTTTTGTCAGTTTTTACTTTTATCTTATAAAATGTCTTTTACGTAGGTTAGGTTTAAGAGCTGTATGAAAATACAGTTCATATTTTATTGCATGTCGAGTACAGAAGCAATTTCATACAGCATTTGAATTAAAACAACTGATTTCTTATCTTACGACCTTCAGTTTAACTGCGGCAGCGCTCGACCAAACAAAAGTATACGTTTAAAAATATGCAAAGTTGCGTAGATGTTCGTCGTGACTCATCAGTTTGTCTCAACACGCCGTTGACAAACAATTGTTCTGTCATAGGTTGTTGTATACAAATTACATTTTTAATTTTACTGATCATTAAGATTTATACAATAAGTATTACAATATTTATTGTATATTCTAAAATAATATACATGTTGATTGTAACAACCTAATTATTATAAATTAATGACGCGTTCAATCTCTTACTTATCTATGACAATATAAACAAATAATCGAATTGTATCGACTAATTGTGTTTTAATAATAACAACCTTTCAATATTATTCAAAATCGTGTGCTTCGTTTATCATTATATTATTATTATTTGTTCGTCTGTACTCGTATTTGTAATCTGTTTTATGATAATAAATATTTACATCTTAAAACACAACCTAAAAACTTTACCTATAGCCCTACCTGTACACTAAAAAGATAATTTTTTTGAAAGGGTACATATACAAAGTATATTATATATACTTGTGTAATGTAAGTATCGCGAAGTTAACTTGTTTCTGTAGCTTGGTGAGAATTGTGCCAAAATGAATAAGCATGTTTGTATACGGTACATACCTATACCTAAAAATTAAACACCGCACAAGCGCGAGAGCGCCTGCGCTATCATAAAAGTCGTAATATCCCAACACACGTTAGAAGTAGTCACAGATCGACCGTTATATTTGTATATTTATACACAAAGTGGTCCGTTCGTCTTTGATCACGGATCAGGAATTGCGCTGCTGTATGATATAAGTGGCGCTGAATCAATCGTACTCGTATGAACCTTGGCCTTGCCAGCGTGCATCCACGGAGACGTTTGATACGGTAATTTTATTTCCTAGCTATTATTCGTTTCGACCTCATAAGCTGTGTCTCTTATGCAACCTTTGAAAACGCAAAATACTTTACGTGTTTAAAATGTTATGACCTTGCTCTACTCGTATAAGTTCATTTATAATATTTTGTTTGATATCTCCCGATGTCTTTTTGAAGATATACTAGGTACCAGCTATGCCACGCGGTGCTACCCGCGTAGATTTGAATCCTCTGAGAATATGAGGATAATAAGTACCTTATGTTCATTCCTAAGCTTTAAACTATCGCCATACCAATTTTCATTACAAGTGGTTCGGCCGTAAAAACATATAATCGCTGATGAAAAATATCTTTCAAACCCCTTCCCATTTACAACATCAAACATTGTATACAGTTTTAAAATTACTCTGTAGAAATTATCTATATACATATTATGTATTTCTAGTTACTAAATTGGCTTACTTATTAAGTATACTTTCGTACATGCACTATTTGACATTATGTTTTAAAAGACAAGCTTTTTTTTCCAAAACTAATAGTAGAGCTATATTTATTTAAAATATTTTTAATAAACATAAACCACATAGCAATACTAACTAACATCAAACAAAATCGGCATGTTGTTTTTGACATTTCTATAACTTTAGTTGTTTATACGTTAAAAATTAAACACGCTACAAAAATCGTGAATGATGAAATATCGTGTTGTCTATCTATATTTTTACACTCGTTGTACCCTTATCGTTTTCATCAAGTACAAAATACAAGTGGCCATGACCCGCGTTCGGTCACATCGGCTGGGTGGTGGGGCGTGGGGCCAGGCGAAGGCCGGAGTAGGGGGCAGGGTGGAGAGTTGAATAGAACTTCACGAATTCAGTTGTTACCATAACGACTACAGCTAAAAGGTTCTTAGGAAGCGGCCCGTGGAGCAATTACTTTGAACGCTCCGGTTGTTTATAGTATAAAACAATTTAAGTATTGTAAGTGTAGCGAGTGACGCGACATGACCTCTGCCAAGGTTGCCTCCGCTTCCCTGTATGTTCAATCGTTTATTACGTAGTTATGTGCTAGCTCAGGTTATAAAGTGTACACATAGATTTACATTCTATACACAAATTTAATTTTAGAACACCGGGAATTTCATTCTTAGAATATAATTTTTTTTTATAACATCACGCCAGGTCCCAAACGGGGTACCTGCCTGTAGAATATAATAAATTATATTAATAAGGACTTTTTTAATTAAAACAACGTTAAATCGAAAACATTTTGTAGTCAATTGTTAGTGCTTATCGGGACATGCATATTCTATGTAGATTTGGGAGATGGTAAGATGTATATTTGACGCAGCTCTGTTATATAATATCAATACAAATTACTTATGTTTTTGGCAGAGTGTCTTGCAATACGATAGATGTAATCGGTGTTTATGTAAAAGTTATCTTGTTTTCTAATAATATGAGGCAGACACTGATGTCGCAAAAAAATAAAGGAAAGACTCCCAAAGATGTGATCAGCTAGAGATGCTTAAAAAATGTTTATTTGCCTTTACTTAAATTGGTTTTTGTATCGAATATTCAAGTATAACGAACTAACTGATAAGAATTAAGATACAAGACAAAACTATACGGTTTTTAGGAGATCTTCGTGAAACTGAGGATCCTATGAATCTTGAGTATCTCTTTAAGTTTTATTGTCGCCCAAAATAAATTTTATAACAGGGACCAAGATAATGTTTCAATAATTGCTTTTTATTTTATGTTTTTGAATTTTACATAAGAACGGTTTGTACTTCGTTATCCGATGAAAGGCAAGATTGTCATATAATCTACGACAAACGTCGACAGAAGGTGATTAATGATGCCCTTGCAACTTACAAAGTGTAGAGTTAAGAAAGTCGAATTGATTTATTTTTGCACAATCAACAAATACATAGTGCGATAAACGGTAATATACATATGATATACGTTCCATGTCAGTATCAGTAGGAAGTAATTTGCTCTTGCAGAAGGTTACTGTGATAACACAATATACGCCTTAGTTGACACTCGACACGTAAGCTAAATAATCCTTCTATATACTAACCGTTACATTACCCACTAATTGAGATAATTTGTTCGCTAAAGAAAATAATAAAGAAGTTTTTAAAACGATCTCCAACCGGCGAACACCATCGCCGTTTCCCAGGCCGGGTCCAGCCGTGTTATGTAGGAAACTGCTTCGACTACGACTCGTGTCGCTCGTGTCTCACAGAACAATGTCATCTTGGAAATATAGGTAATCTATAGTTTTTTCGAGTTACGACTGAGTTATAGGAGTGTATTGGATAATTTAATAAACCTGTAGCATTATCTCTATTCCTGGGTCTGTTTCGTACAGGAGCATTTGAGTGATGAAAAAAGGTTTGGTGTAATAGGAGCTGGTGTTCGGTGGGGTTGTGAGTAATCAGGGTGCAGGGTCGCGCGCACCTGCGCCCGCGCCGGTGACATTACCAGATAAGATACGACAATTATTTTGTCACTGCTATCGGCCCAATGTCACAGTGACCTTAATGACATCGAATGACGCGCCGTCACCACGCGTTCGTCGCTCTGACCTTGCGACACTTATCTAATCAGCTATTCGCGAAAATGTTGTTAGCATCATTATTTTTCATAATAGCACACACGTTTTTCCGAACCAATGTCAGTGGGATTTTCTGATAGCATTAGGACAGTCAGTCAGCAACGACTTTACTAATCGCATGATGTATTTATTAACACTATATTAACCACATAAATATTATATTTAACGAACCAATGGTGAGCTGAATGCATAATGCATTCTCTACCAGTTAACCATGATTGATTGACATGATTTGAAAACAAATAATATCCGAACATTCCTAAGACTACATAATATTTGAATACACTTGTATAATATATACGTAAGCAAGTGTGAACCATAAATAGAGTAAAAATATAAAAAAGACATCTCTATAGTTTGAATATCAAGAAAAACCTACTATTAATATAAAAATCAAATATCTTTAAGACCTAAATAACAAATAAATATTACACAATATTTTTCACAATGACAATATATATCTACGTACCTATTTATATATTCAAGTAATAACAATCACGTAGTTCTCCTGTGCTCTACAGGCTTGTTTCCAATGTCTACCTACTATTAACTTCAGATAAATTTCTTCTTACAATAATCATCCGTATAATGCGAACTTTATCGCGTGTATCAAATACGCATGCACTTTACACTGTTTTGTTTACATCAATGCGTATAATTATAATGATAAATGCACACGATGTTATAATACGTACGACCTTCATATGCTGTCGTCATCACCCGGAAATTACTATGTAACTGTAAACGCTCTGTTACAATTTTCCGAAGCAGGAAGTATAAATCTATGACGGCCAAGGCAAAGCAAAATTGTAATTGTTCAGTATTAAAATATCTACACAACAATTATTACCACGCTAGAATTATTGAACCCTGACCTTACCATTCAAACGACCGATAATTAATATTCTTTAATAAAAAAATGTGATTACAGGGAAATATATTACTTTAATGACTTAGACTAGGTATTTTTTATTATCTTCTGAAATCCTTATTTGTTTATTTCCTTACGTAAAGTGTTTGATTGTAAATCTAAATGTAAATGCAAAGTAGTCATTGTTGACTGTTCTCCCTTTTTATACAAGTAAATGTTAAAAATTCACGATAGCTATGTGACTTACCTAGATCCGGAATAGAGCTGGACGGTTCCTCGAAGGAGGGCGGCTTGAGAAGACGCGGTGGTGGCGGAGGTGGAGGTGGTGGGCGCATGCACTGGATGACCGAATGTGTCGGAGGAGGCGCAGGCGCTGGCAGCAAACACGGCGCTCGAAACTCCTTGCCCGGTGGAGCCGGCAGCTCCAACCGTCGAACACCACCCATCATGTCCATCTCATACCCGAGGTCCATGGGCTCGCGTTTAGGCGATAACTTTGGATAGCACTGCATGGCTCCCCGTAATAACAGTCAGTTTATTCGCAAATATTTTAGTCCTATGCTTTTACGTAAAAATCTTTTAGAAACAATTCCTAACACATCGCAAAGTCACGTAGCTTTACGTGAGAAATCCATCCAAATCTACATGTAGTCGATGTATGTTTACTTCTGTTTAAAAGACGCGCGTGTCATTCGGTGCGGCGGCGCGCCGCTCCCTAGCGAGACTCGTTCGCTCACCGCGGCCAACTTTCTCTCACTGGCGTGGCAGCGGCCGCGGCCGGACGAAAGTGAATCTGCAGCGCGTGCCCCGCGCGCCTGCCCCCGCCCTCAGGTGTCCTGCACCGCCCGCCCAACGACGACAACCATGCTGCCTGCAACGAGTGCTCCGACTCAACTTTAACCTTAGCTACGACCTGCTAAGTGCAATGATCTTTATATACCTCTATGCATCACAAAGTAATTTTAAATACACTTAAATTTTATAGCAATCCCTCTTTTCTATTAGATAAAAACTAGTATTAATTTTATTATAACAGTAACTTGGTACAGAGGATTTTTACTTTATTTTCGCCACTACCTAGTGACTTTACGTTTACGTCAACTTTTATTAAAAATAATGATCAAAACCATTAAAATGAAAATAGAAAACATTTTTAAAACCTTGAAGAACTTGCATACTGCATTATTTAAACACTACTATAAACATATGCTACAATATCAGCATAAAAATGCATTTTCAAAGACCGTAAACTAGCATTAAGTGTAACCTTCACACAGTTTCTTTGTCTTCCGCGATTAATGTGTAATAAATCGGCACGCACTCTGTGCTCTTCAACGACAATGTTATACATTTTTTTGCAAGACGGCACTAAAAATAAAGCTAAACATTATATATCAGAGAGATTTTAATTATTCTATTATATTGTTTTGTCTTTATAAATGTACATATGCAGAATATACTTTGCGATATAAGATTAATTAAAATTTTAAAAAGTGGTTTCATTCAAATTTCACAAAGATTTGTATTATTTTAATTCTTTTATATTCCATATTCAAGAACGTGATAAGTTTATAAATAAAATGTTTGTGTGTGTCTGTGTGCATTTTTTGGTCCCTTTTATTGGTTTTCATTTTTCACATGGGTCTCCTATCATAAAAATAACTTGGAAACATTACAATAATTTTGAAATAAAAAATCTTGAAATAAAAAAGTACACCTTTTTATAACTTCTCTTTGTGTATAAGTTTCCTCACAATGTTTTACTTCACCGTTATAGCGAACGATATATTACATTTTTGAAATCATAAAATGCACGTAATACCTAAATCTGAGGTGCGTGCCAAGATTTGAACCCAGAATCCTAGGAGTGGAAGGCTGAATTTGAAACCACTAGGCTATTACTGTGTGTATGTTTCTGTACGTTTCTGTATGTGTATATACATATATAACGCTTAACATTATCAATCCACGAACAGGCGCTATGCAAAATTATAACGTAATGCATCCATTCCTGATCACGTAGAGTATAGTGATTCAGATGGGTAGGTGTGATTTACTTTACTTTCTGTAATGTGATCAATAAAAATTTGATAAAAAGGGCTCATAAATTACGATATCCTACAAATCGTGTGTCCTATGAACTCGGTCAGTATTAATGGCGAGAATCGATACGAAACATGAGGATGTTATCTGTTCCACAGTCCGTTACTGAACCCGATCGATTGCCTCGTGTTTCGGCACGCCCGCTGATAATCGTTGATAGTCATCTGCAGATAACAAACCGATTGTCCGTGAATGTGAATATGCCTAAAATAAAATCGAACTCTATCGCTCGTGGAAGATAGTACACGATTTCCGTACAATATCTAGCACGTCTGTTACATGGGATTTTATAAATAGCTGATTCAGCTGATTCGATTGAAAGATAAAATGTTCTTTGCTTTTTGTTATTACTTGTGTTCTTCCATTCAACAGAATTATGAAAATGGTAACATAACTAAGTATGGTTGCGTATTATTATTCCTCTATATTAGCAACTCTATGAATTCTTTGGAATTTCAAAATTGATTATATCACACAGCTAGCAAGCATAACATTATATTTATGTCTGATATAAAAAATATACCATAAAAAATTGTTAATATGTAATTTTTTTAAATATTAACCACTGCATTACTATACCTAGTAACATTTGTATTTTGAGTTGCTTTTTAAAACAATCGAATGTTCGAATGATACTATATATCGTCACAGTGGTGAGCCAGACGCTAGCGAACCTAAATTCTTGGCGGTACGCTTTATAATTGATGTGTGCAATGGTGTGAGGGCGGGCGGAACGGTGCTAGGCGGGTAAGTTGACAGGGGGACGGTGCAGTCGCAGGGCGCCGCCGAGGTCACTGCCACCGTCGCTCACGGCCGAACCGCCGTTCTGTCTATTTTGGAGATACATCGCAATGACCCCTGGATGAAAGCCTGTAAAATAATATTGCAGTAGACAAAAGTAAATTAATTCTCATGAATGTGAATAAATTTATGAATTTAAAAAAATAAATAAGCTTCGTACCTTTAAAAGTTTTAATGGCTATCGATTCAACTATAACGAACAACGTGCACCGAATAAATAATGATTAATTCCGCAATTGAATATTGTCCCTGTTTATAATTTGTGACCACTTCCACAAATAATGCGTGAAAGTAACAAAAAAATTTTTTTTTTTATTTTTAATTTTTTTTTCTTTACGAAAAAAATTATTGACCTCTTGTTTTTACGTCTTATTGTTACATTTTCAACGTCTTTAACCTTTTAACCGCTTCGAATTCTTTGAACTTCATAGAAATAGTTTTTAGGTAAGTCAGTGACGGTCAAAAGGGCAAAGAACGGTTTACTTAATCCACATTGCCGCATGTTGATTTGCTACAATGTACCCCCGTAATGTTCAAGTTACGTGTTTATTTCGTATTTTTATTACCGCCTTGCTATCACGGTAGTTCTTAAGACTTTTTTATCTTACAGCCTAAAGAAAATATTAGATTTCCTCTCCGTACATGTACTGGATATAATAATATTAATAAGTATACCTGGGGAAAACACAGACGGCTATTTGATTCCAAATTAGAGAATTAAATGTCTGTGTTATGAAATAGGACGGCTAATAAACGTGTACGTTTATTACACATATACTCATTATATATTACTTAAATAGATATTTTTATTACAACCAGACAAAGAACAGATCTGCACATAGCACAAGTATTTGGGGGGATTTGAACTTACGACCTCCGCTTTAGCATTCAGCGTCTCTAATTATTATCCCAAGAGGTCAGTCAATATTTACTTAAAAAATTAAGTACGAAAGTAAATAGTACTAAACACTACACATAATGTAGGTACATAATCACGCTTTTAAATGAATTAAAACTATTGACAATCTTTTAATGGTGTACGTACGTATCGAAATCGCATTGCGTGTTTATCGGTAGTTTTATAGCTAAGTTCGGGCGTCGGGAGTGAAAGTCGGCCGGGAAGGGCACCGGGACACTCGCGGCAGGCGAGGGTGACGCGACCCGCATGCGCAACGCATGCACGTCTATCTCGGCCCACGCGTTATCACACCGACTCTTATTAAGTTTGCCGTTCCTATGAAATATATAGTCAAGTTTATCAGAGTAACCGAGAAAATAAAATAATGACTTTGTTATAGCGCTTGGCTACAAAAGCATATTATATTCTCTCCAATTATACGACACCTACACTTAATAATCTCGACTAGGTAATAAATATGATTTGGTTACCTAGTATACCTAGGATACCTAGTAGTTGGTTGGTAGTAGTCTCGGTTCCTACCCAACTAGAATTTTACTCATATTCTTCTACCTCAGCATGTAGGTTCACTTTATGCTGAGCAGAATTTAACAAACGAGTATGTCATAAAAAAAATAATAACCTTTATATAATACATGTAAAATTCGATTATAAAGCAGACCCTTTATTTATGCTTACTTTATATTAACGATAAAGGCAAAATTTAAAACTTACTAAGATTAATAAATGACAAAGAGAGAAAATAAAAAAATTGGGTTGATCACGTTACTGAAAATATAAGTGCATAGTTTTATATTGTATCCTTATATCATGAATGTAGCGGAGTGTATCCAGTCGGCACGGGAGCCAGCGGCGCGGTCGTCGCGACCTGGCCCGATCGATATGCAGTGGCTAGACGTGTAATTTCTTCCCCTCGTACCCAGTAGGGATATGCTTTTGTCGAAAATTACACACCACTTTAGTACTATAGTCCAGTTCTAAGGTACCACCACCCCGATAACCGGATTGGTCTCTATTTATGTTTATTTATATTAAAATATCATTAATTTACAATCAATTTGTACAGAATTCGTCTGTATACTAGTAGTATAACTCTTGTGCTACTAAGTCTCAGTTTATAGATTATACTTACCTATTTCACAGTAATTGAACGTGACTCATAGATTCACGATCTTTATGTAATATAGAACGATATGACGATAATTTTTATATTGTCCAGTAATTATTCAACCTGGCTGCGAAGGCGAGGGTTGTGGGTTCAATTCCCACCCAGGGTAAATAATATAAGTTTCGTATGGTTCTAGATTTCCGCGTGTTCAGGGATACCTATGGGATACGAAAATGACATGATTATCCCGTTCTTTGGCGAACTAAATATTTAGTGCTTAAATTATACTTAAAGTGTTACTTGATAATACTTCGCACCGAGACAGGTCGACTTAATCTACGATACGATATGAAGACAAATTATATTTTTGTACGAGCTACATGAAACAGTACGAGAAAAACCTTAATCAACCTTGAACTTGGTTCAATTAAAATAAAATATCTTTAAACAATCGCAACATTTTCTACAATTAATGATAACCATCTACTAACTTGTCGTCCTTGAACGTGCAGGGCTTTGTATTAAGGGTAACACGTACCTACATCAATATATATTTTTACTTTTGTATTCCTTGCGTATGTTTGTGTGTGTACTTATTATCCTCAATTGGCAGTGCGCTTTATTGCTACCCTGAAAATATACATTTAACGCCTATTACGGGTATATTTTACACATGTTCAAGTATATTTAGTAAATATTGCATGTTTTCAATAATGCGATACAGAATATGCAGGATCTATGTATACCAATATACATGGATCCTGTACCCTAGATGCAAAGTTTATCTTTGTTTAAGTGAATCAACTACAGCTATGTGAAGTAGTTCAATGCTCTGTTGTATTTGGTTGGTTTGTGAATATAGTTCGCGAGTGTCTCGACTCTACAGGCCTTGAAGACTGCAGTAGTGGAATGCCCTTGCAAGGGTAACTCAATGTCGGACTTTAGGTGCCAGTCGTCGCCCTCGGATTCTCCTTGCCCCCGCTCCGCACTCCTCACCCCGTAACTTCTTTTAACTCAATACAACAACTGAATATATAAACTATTACGTATAAGAGGTAAGTCATTACAAGTGGTTTCACTTTTACAATTAAGAGCTCTTAAAATGCGTATTAACCTAGTGTCACTATATTGTGTTATTAACCTCCTTGTACTCTACTTAATGTGCTAATAGAAATACAAAGGTCATTGAGTTCGCCACGGCAGCATTGTAATTGTGTATGACCTTCCCAGGTCAAGTTTTTAAAATAAAAACCATCGGCATTATAATATCAGGACGCATTGTATTTTATACGGATTTTGAGAGAATAAAATCAATGCCTTACAATTAAATATATATTGTAGCCATGGATATAAAAAACATAAGGAGTAGCTTCTTAAATCATACACTTATATAATTACCAGGTAGTTGATTGTTCAATGTAAATATTTACTAGTGTATCTATATGATAGCTTGTCGTTAAATTAAAACCCTTTTAATAACATATTCGTATGTCTAAGTGTTTTTTCTTTGCAAATACAAATATATAAAAAAAATACAACATAAAAAAATATGGTGCAGTTGAATAAAAAAGGACGGAATGTAGGAAACTGAAACTAGTATTTAATTAAAATCGCCTATACTGACTTGATACATATCAAGAGAATTGTATCGTTAGAATCAATCAGAAGCGGACCCCAGTGGTAGAAAAAGGTTAAATTAAAAAGGACGAAACCCCTTCCTACAGATTATAATGGTTAGTTAGCGGTATTCCGGTAAAATAGTAATCTGCACAATGCAGCGATGTATGTGCAATCCCGTGGACTATGATTGAAATATACTTCAGCAGAGTACTCAGTTTGTCAGTGCCAATGTCAACATAGCAAACATGGGCATAATTAAGTATAGTAAAAAGTAGAGACGAGCAAATCAAGCTCAAACATATATGAAATAAAGGAAAACTTATGAAGTTCTCTGGATTAGTCTCCGAAAAATATTTTTCCACTTACGTCACGACTCTAGCAAACCAGGGTGGATTTTTATTATCGCGTATCCCATCTTCCTAACCATATAATTAAAGACAAATTATCAATGTCTTACAACAAGGTGTCTATATTTTTGACCAATCGATACGATTGCGACGATTTTGAGATTATTTACCAAAAAAGTTTACTTAGGTACCCAAAAGATATTGTTAATGAAAATTTACGGTATCGTGGATCAAATAATCACGCTCATAAAATTTTCGTCTGCCTGTTAAGGGAGAAGGGGAGAGCGGGGGTTTCAGCCCGCGTCGAGCTCCTGTCGTTGACACCACTCGAGGACGCGCGGACCAAGGTCGAAATGCCCAAAATGAATAACTCCGCCTTACGACCGGCGAGTTCAACTTATAATATACATAGAAAAGTACTGAAATGATTGATTTGACAGGGATTAATATAATGTCGCACAATTTAACGTCTTAAGAAAATCTAGCTCTGTTCGATATTATTTTTGGAATTGTGCAGTGAATATAAGAGTAGACAAAGAACGTTCATTTTCAAATGTTAAAATTCATCTCAAATAACTTAATATTATAAGATAGATATTACACGCCTAATCTATTGACTGATTGTTCAAAGCTTTACACCGAAAGTTTGTTAATTTAAAATCTAAAACTAATACATATTTACTTTTACCACAATTACTTCTATATAATTAGTTTTGGATAAGTAGTTATATATTACAACATAGGCGGGGGGTACCTATTATTTTAATACAGAATAAAATTTACATAACTAGTCTATTTTATTAGGGTAGCAGTTTGAATTTAAGAAAATAATGTTGTTTACTTATGGTACAAACAATGTCAGGTCCGGTCACACGTAGGAAATACTAAATGGAGCTAAGGAGCCCTAAGCTCTGTCTATCGTCATGAAATAAAAAAAAAACAGCCCCCAAATAAGACACACGACCACAACAATCAACTTGAGCATACTACCTTACACCTACGTTTGATTTCCTAATTCATACAATGAATCAAAGCGCTGTAGTGAAGTATTAAAAAATATTATTACTGATAATTGAAACCTACAGAAATAACAATGATATATTTGTTATTTATGTGTCAACCTGCTTCAATTTTGTCTTGTTGTGCGCTATGGCTACTTTTTTGACAAAATTATATCTCGTGACAAAGTTGATTTTTTTTAATTTGGGTATTTGGTGTAATCCTAATAGCAAAATAATGTTAAACAATTAGATGTGTAAAAAGAACGAAGGTCCTTACTCTTGCAGTTCAAGGTTTGTCGGCTATAGGTTCTGAGTTATCTTTATCATACACGCTCTTTAGTCGAATTGATTTATTACTTGTAGGCAAGATATAGTGACACTCATATACTGGCAGCAATGGTATTTCACCAAATGACATAAAGATTGAGTTTCAATGGGCTTAATTTCAAGCATTTTTATAAATTTTGATCTGCCGAACCCTCATCTTACAGGCCAATTTTTAATACCAATCAGCTCTATAACATGTTTGCCGCCAGTTATAATATATTTCAAGATATGATAAATAATGCACTTAAAATTATATCTTCCGCCAGTGTTACATGAACAATGGTCAGTGTTCTTTTCGTAAAATACATTTAGAGAAACTTAGGTAAGATGTTAATGATATTATTTCTTGTAAAACTTAAATAGTAATTTTGTACTCATTAACCTTAAATTCAATTAAAATACAACTAAGCTAATATCTATTGTTCTATTTCAGGTCACAAGCAAATTCTAGAATAGCTGAGGGGGCTGCAATAGTCTGATGGCCCCGACTGGCGTGGGGGTGGAAGGAGGGTTACGGTGCATCGTACGAAAGGGCAACTGCAGATAACGCAAGCAGAACCCAGACAGTCAACGTCCCGATGCACTCCCGTCCCCCCTCCAGCCCCCGCGCCGCTGAGCCCCGCGAGTCCATCGGGAACCCGTATCCGGTCCGCAAACCTCGGTTTTTGCTTCGCTCCCATCGACGACACAGTGCCAGCGTTCGTTGATTCGTTGAACTAATGAAAACGATTACCCAGTCGCATACTTGAGACAATGAGACGCCGGTCACATATGCCAGTTTTTTGATTTTATTTATGTCTTCACCAAAAAGTAGTTTAAGGATGTTAAACAGGCACGAATTGTGTTCTGCATTTAAATGATTATATTACTGTAGAATTAGTTTATTGCATATTCTTGTAGTTCAACATAAATAACTCATCTCAAGTGGTCATTTGACCATTTGGTGTTTTATAATATAATCTATTATTTAAAAATACATAGATACAGTATTATATATTTATTCTTTTGAAATTGCAAGCATGTGTAATATGTGCGGATATCTTTCAATGCATGTCATTGTCTATTTTAAGTTAAATGTTAAATCTTTTTACAAAGTCTAAAATTTGCTTTTCACAAAGTGTAAATTGTGTTTTGTGAGTAACAATTCAGTTAAGGAAAAAATATAATTCCTGGTTGTATCCGATTTTTTTCTGGAATATGCATGTTCATTTATCCATACTAATATTATAAAAGCGAAAGTAACTCTGTCTGTTTGTCTGTCTGTGACGTTATCACGGCCAAACCGCTAAACCGATTGTGATGAAATTTCATATAAAAACACTTGAGGGGTTCAGGGTCATTATAAGCTACATTTTTCTCCCATTTTATTTTTAGTTTTCCAGGAATTTGTTTTACGGAAAATGGGCTTCCTGAACGTTTACATGGCGTGCGCTGACTTATGAGATACACGAATACAATGTTCTACAAAAACATTGCCCTTTAAAAAACCTATAAAAAAGTCCGCGATGGTAT
>DWUN01000654.1:0-20891 GCA_018249975.1 Passova gellias
ACCGTTGTCCTGTGGTAGGGTACCCGAGAGACTGGCTGCGTTCCCTCTTTGGACAACTAGGCTAATTTTTTGCCCAAAGTACGCACCAGCTCTAGGGTCACCTGTCACGTCAATGAATATTATTATATATTACGTCAGAAGATATATTTTCGTCGATATTGAGACGAAGCACGTCAGGTGTGTAAGGACAGAGATATTTGACGATCGGTGCTTTCTGCCTACCCTGTTAGGGCCCTGGCGTGATGGTATGATAATTATTATTTATCACGTATTGCACGGTAATTTCACGGTCATTTTTCCAATGTACCGTGCAAATCCAGGGCAGCCTTCTAATGCGCGGCGCGGTGATGTTACCATTTGCCCCAAGTGGCAAGGCCGTCACACGCCGCGTTACTCGTTACCGCGGTAACGGAACCCATGTAACTGTTCTAGAATGTTCACGGCGCTCGAACTGCTCGCCGTGTTTATAGGACCGCACCATCGCACCGCGACTTGATCGCCGAAATATGAGGTCACTAGGATATGAGACAGTTTTAGTTGGGTAAGTGTCCGAGACCAGTTAAACTCGGAACACGTTTTTTTATGCCGCTCACTGTTATTACAGCCGGTAACGACACAGTTTTCATGTTCATACACGAACAAGCGTTTAATAATTCCAGCTAAAGCAATTGAAATGTATTATGATAACAGTAATGTTTAGGTATTTTTAATTATTTTTAACAGTGATACAATCCTTGTATAAAACGATGACATCATTAGACTGGACTTGATTTAATGATTGGAGACCCCGATTACTATACCGAAGGTATAAGGTAAGGTAAGATAAGGTAGAAGGTATGTAAATCCGATTCTCAACCAGGGTAAACATTTGGTTGGTAGTATGATCATAGGTTATGTTTATCAGCTGTCCGGTTACCCTTTGATTGCCTTAATTGGTATCAGATGGCCGTGTGTGTAGTTGTCCCAATTATTATTATCATACGTGTAGAGCTTCTTTTTGTATATTCTATATCTGCAACTCTATCATTATCAGTACGTACGTTTGTTAGATATATATTTTACTGAGCCATAATCAGTATGAAATTGTTGGCATCCACGAAACGAACCAGTTATTTCCAATACGTTAATTCTTTAATAACTACGTAAGACAAGTTCATGTTAGGCCTAGTTACTATAAGTACTTTGAATTATCTATATGCCAGTCTAGAATTGTATATAAAAGAAATGATTATACAGAAAAAGTATAAAAATAATTAACTACGCGTTACTCTTTCGCTCATTGAAAATAACGTAATTTATTTTATTCTTTAAATAATACTACACATAAGCACATTGCGTAAAAGCTTTTTGCGATTATGTAATTAATGATACATAAATGGTAATAGTATTGATGTAATTTGATGTGTAAATTATCATAATAATTAACTATACATTAATCTTCGTGGCGCAATAAAATGGCGAACCGGCATATAGTAATAGTACATAATTACCTAATAATACAAAATCGTAAAAAATACATTTTAACGCACTAGAAACTTCTTTCTGTTTACAGAATGGTAAATGGTAACTGGTAACTTTGTGTAAGTTTACACAAGGGAATTTTAACATCATTATGGCAACACATGTAAGAAATGAGTAATTCACAATAGGAATCCCTCAAACAATCTCTCCCGACGTGACGGATGTCGACAAGTAAACCATTCCTTGGCAATTGCAACAAAAAGGTGAAACTCATCGATTGTTTTTATCGCTAGTCGTACGCGGTACAGGAATCCTAGAAACAATGATGTGAGAAACTGCGCTATGAACGCCAGGCCGATAAGGGTGGGAAAAATATTGCCAAGTTCAGCATAATTGTTACGCTTGAATAAGAATTCCGAAGATGTAATTTTTAATAGCAATAATATGTTATGTTAATTGCAAGGCGATAGAACGCTTCGCATCGAGTTCTACGGCGGAGCATCATCATTATCATCATTAGCTTAACTTAGGCTTTAGACTTCTATATGCACAAGAATTTTTATATCTTATAACATTGTACTCATGTTATATGATGTATGCTTGCAAGAGATAAAGAAACCATTATTTATTATAGGCCCAGGAGTATGAATATTCTAGTTTCTACAAAACCCCACGTTCTCTCGGTTTGGTCATTGTGCCGTTGAATAAATAATATTATTCTACACAATGCATTATTAAAATATTAGCAAAATTCCAGGAGTTGTCTTCTATATCCCCCACCTTACTATTACATACTATGATGAACCTTTTTACAGTTCCATTGTTAGAAACGAGCTTTCTTGGAAACCTTGAGGTGGTCGGAAAAAATACATTGGTATTAGAGCACAAACACGAAAAAAGATTTAAAATTTCTATCGTCGTCGTTATCACAAACTGTGATACTCATAGGAATGAGGATATTATGCGTATTATGCATTACAAGTAACGTAATATTACGCATATTAGTTCCAGTGCGCTTGCACAGCCATATCAATATCGAACATGATACAAACTAGTGAAGAGAAAAAAGAGTTTATAGATATACAGGTAAACACTATTCAGTTTACATGCGAACTATTCATAAGTTTCGCAATCGCTTAACTTGATTAATTATGGGCCGTTAATGAAGTTTTATTGAAATTATTTACATGTTACGTTTGGCCGCTGTTTGTGTCACACCCCATAACTTTTGCATGTTGAACAATTGTGGCCCTAAAATAACCGGTTCGGAGGATTCATCACTAAAAGCAATAATCATCTATAGCAGGGCGATCTGTACTCCTTTTGCAATCATGAATTCTACATATTTATTCTTTCGTTTGGAAGAATGAGTTTTACACGCAATTTTTGATCGATTCCTTAACAGACTGATTGATATTACGTAAAACAATCATGTTTCATTTTCAGCACTTTCTTGACATTCCAATCATGAAAAGGCTACTAATTTCAATTAGTCGTCCCTTGAGGGATATGATCTTCAAACGGTACCGGTACGTAAGTACAGTAAGTACAGTACGTGTTGTTCAGTCAGAGTGCCGCTGGAGCTAATGATCACAATTCCACATAAAAACGACGTTCACGACAGCGTTCTACGTAACGGTGCTACGAATTACAACCGCTTTAAAGAAATGATAACATAAGATAATCCGCAAGGCTTGCTGGATATTTGTGTCACAGTGTTTTTGTCGGAAAGCAGATTCGCTGTGCTACTTTGCTGAAATGCAAACGGATGTGGGGCATCTATAATTTAATATTAACCTACAAAAAGTTGTATGGCGAAATTGACGATTCTTGTTTGTATTATGACATCTCTTAAAAATTCGTTCCTAATTTAAAAACCTATATCGAATAATCTTAAACAATGGTAACTGACGAAAATATGTAATTAACACCATTAACGTCTGGTTAAATGAATTCAAAATTCAGTTCAACCACCTCGCTACTCCTTAGATCTTCAGTTCGAACGCCTCTTATTTTAATACAGGTAGTGTTAGCCCATAAATCTCACTGACAGCTCAGAACATTTCAACGTAATTGGTCGTTATTTCGTGAAAAAACAAAATGAAATGTGTCATTGAACTTGAATGTTTCGAAATTGGATACGTAATAGGACGTAGAGACGGAAATTTTAAATTACTACATTCTTATACGTAATTATAACGTGATTCATGACTATTTCCATTACGGGAACAAATCCTTAACTTTACTCTTCATATACTCACTTAATTGAGGTGTCTATTATTAATCCTTTCAATAGTAACTTACATTCTCACGGTCAAAGATATAATTAAGTTAAAGAATTTAACTAATAAAAGTGAGTAGCGTTACCTATTGCACGATTTTTTTCCTAACGCTAATTTCTGCTGCCTTTTTCATCCTCACAAAAAAACAGTACATGTACTAGAGAAAGTATACTAATACATTATCTCACATTTCTAATCACAAATTCCTTTTATCATTATGGAATTAGATTCGCGTCAGAATTCAAGATGGCGAAGATCGATCGCGGCGTTTCTATTAATTTGTTGCATTACGTTAATTTATTTTTAAATGTTTTTAGGGCATCCACTTGTTCGGAATTCTATGGTGAATTTGTTGCGTAGATACGACCGCTAGCATGAAAATAAAACACTAGTAGTCTAGGCGGTTTCTTTTCCACTCACTTTCGCTTTTGTTTTATTTGTATCTCTATATCTCACACCCGACTTATAATCGTTTCATTCATTCGTTTTACTCGCACTCGCAACTTAAAAACCCAATAGCACTGCATATTACTCGTAAAAATATTTATTTTACTGCGATTATCATAGATTTGAATGGACTAGCTTCAAAAATACATACCTTTTATGATTTAAGTAGATCTCGAAGTAAAATTTTAGCAGATGTAGATGTAGAACGAAATTAGGCATAGACTATAGAGTATAGTGACAATTACCTAAAGCTAGTTACGTAGTTACAGATAAACAAAACATTCTGTTAGGGTCTTTTACAGATGCTCTCCGCAACGTGCGTCTCACACGCATTACAGAAAAAACAACAGAAACAAGCCTCTTAAGTAAAACTTAACTGTTCATTTTACCAATGTAATGTCATATTTACAATCGTCATCATAGAATAGCTTTTTTAATAATAGCTTTATTATAACAGTAGTTGTTACACTTTAATTAGCGATCTCAACTGTATTTTCACATTAATGTTGTCTGTATTGTTTAGGTTTTTGCGCGAGCTTTAATAGGTTGCCACGATAAAACACAATTTGTAATGTTAGTAATGTAGTTTGTAATGCTGGTAGGTACTTATCTATCTAACGTTATCTTGGATTGGAAAGTCGAACCATTTTTCGGTCAGTCCAATTGGAACACACGCGATAACTTGCTTTCACTTATCCAAACCTACATATCGTAAGAAGCGGAAGGTCCTATCATCGATCCGCATTAAATTAATTGTTATAGAACATGAGATAAAGATCTCAGATCACCTACCGGTTATTTCAATAGGTATATATGCTTATAGTAACTAAAAGAAGATCACTATGAAATTAATACCTCAACCAACGTCATACCTACTGCTAGTTAATGGATGAATGACTAAAAAAAGGTACAATATACCTGTGATAATAATGAAGTAAATGTTATTTTCGATGTCACAATGATCATTATATAATGCAAAGTAGATATTATATCCGATGTTAAAGTAAATGTTATACAACATTAAGAAAATGTTACATCCAAGGTATATCTCAGATAACATACAAGAACCACCCAACATGCATAACGACTTACAATAAATGCATCACACACACCATATTTATCGAAACCTTATCTATATATCTATAGCCTATGTTATCCTAGAACGCTTAGTTTGAAGTATTAATATAATAATTTAATAAATTTACTTTTAGGCCGATTATTTATTTTTTGGACACCTCTGGTAGCATTTGGTACAAAACATTTTCGTATTTTACTTTTTACCATATTTTTTGTTTATCATATGTGATTAGGGCTGTAATTAACCGAATTTAATGTGGTAATCGAAATATTATTATTTATTTATACGTAGTTTATCAGTATTAATAATAATATGCTTTGCGACGTGTAATTTAGGGCGCTTTTCAATATACGAGTACATAATATTGTTTCTGCCTACACGTGTCAGTTAATTTAATGTATGGGAACAGCGTCATTACCGTCCAGCTTAGAGATTCAAACTCGTTCCTATAATTGCGAAATAAACAGTTTCCTGTTAGAAAAGTTTAAAGCTATCATCTGCACTCTCAGGTACCGACCGTTCCCTTGTTATTTCACCCGTTACAGAATAAAATTACGTTCGTCCGAGTGTGTTCACACGCATGCGCGTAATTCCGCGCAAACGCAAAACTAATTTACAGTTTTAATTGTCTCTCATTATCTTACGTAATGCAACAAGTTATAAAAAGTTACTGTAAGTACTTAATAAAAATAGAAGTGAAAAGTAACGAGTCATTTTATAATCGTTCAATACAAGTAATCCATTAAAGATTTACAGTCAGACATGGACGTCAGGACCCATAAGAAGACTGCTGCGCCAAATGAAATGGTAGACATCTTCATTACTCCATTACTCGCTAGAAGTTGTATAATGTATTTGACATTTTTTTTTTACGTTCGGAAATGCATCATAGATACATAATCTGTCATCATCCGCGGCGGGGGTGAGAGGGTTATGCCGGACCTCAACCGGTTAAAATCCTATGATACCCTGCCCTGCGCCGGTTGCTGGAACCTTATCCATGGTTCCAAGCGTATCCACGCTTTAGCATTCTTGCACGGTCATTTTATTATTATAAACCATAAATATGTATACATATATGGAAGGTAATAACTATGAATATTTTTTTTATCATTCTTCACTAAGTACAATCTTTTATTAAACCAAACTTTAGAATCATTCATATTAAGAATTATTTTAATATAATGGCCAACTATTCTTTCATACCCTACATAATACATAGGGACATATAAGTACTGTCTGAATATAAGGTACACAGAAAACTTTAAAAGTACCTAAATAAATAAGCCGTAATACAAGTAAGAAAATAAATTCTTATATTTAAGTTTGCCTCGGAATCCTTTAATTTAAACTGCTTTTAACAATGGAAAGTTATGGCGGCCGGCTGCATATAACCCTGTTTAAATGTACCGCTACTTCCGCACCTTCCATTTTGATAGCCTAATTTGATTAGGTAACTTACTTTGTAATCACTTTTCGTAAAAATACCACCCACAATAAACCCGTTTTTTTTTTGATAATTGATTACAAAGAATCGTATTCGCAACGTACGCTCCCAAAAACGGCAAGAAATATTGGAAATTTTGTGTAAATCTGTTTCATGTCTATACTTTACCACTTTCACATAATATATGATCATCATCACATCAATCTCTATTGTTTCATTACTGGATATATGCCTCTGTCTCTCTCTCTCTCCTCTTTAAAGCTGCGGGTTCCCTTTATTGTTATAGGCTCGAAAGTTTCCATGTACTAATTACAAAGAAATTGTATTACTCATTACATTTTTAATTTAGGCAAGTTTAATGTTGGCCAACATTATTCCATTTCAGCTTTATTTAATTTTTCTTTTTTTAATTAGTATTAATTATCTATTCTAAAAATATTTTCCAATAAATGCACATCCTATGATTTTCCTATTTAATTTTTGTTGTTTAATTTATTTAGTAATTTATGCACACACACATCTTACTTTTTGAGTTTAAATAGTAAGCTTTAACGTGATTGTTTATAAGTTATTTACTACTTTAGTTTTTTATTGGTTTACATCTTCCAATTATGTAGTTTATTTGTATCTCAGTTTTATATACCTGAAGTTTTCAAAAAGATTTTAACTACGTGGAACATTGATGTATTACAAAGTTCTAATAAATTTCGGCCAATTTAAAAGTTCCCATTAAAAGTGATGCGGTACGCATTAGACCAAACAATCAAATTCGAATCGATCAAATCGATCAAATTGAACACTGTGCCGGCGAGTTCGTTGAACGGTTTCCGTCGTTTTTACATACATTTACTGATTACAACAATCAGTCCTATGAGATCTGTAGAAAATTGCTTTCATATCCGCAGCGGTGACCGCGGCTCTGACCACAGTACCGAGCGCTGTCCGTTCGTTATAGTCAGAACAGATCAGTCTTGTTGTCCTTGTAATTCATAATTATAAAAAGTAGGTACACGCCAAAATACTCAAAACTACTGTGGTAAATAATGGTATAGAAAGATTCGAATTTACTAACATATCCAGTATTTAAGTGATAAACACTTGTATTCGTCCCTATTGATTTACGTTTTCTTCTACCATGTTTCAGGGTACGCCGAAATGTGGCGTGCGGTGCTGCTGGCGTGTCTGGTGGCCACCATCCGGGGACAAACGCGCGCCAACCGGGTCCTGGACGTAACCACAGCCTGCGATAAGGGATCCATCAGTATAAACCTCGAAATGGAGAAGCCCTTCAAAGGAATCGTGTTCAGTAAAGATTTCTCGAGGGAATGTCGGGTTCAGGGTATGCGGATTTTTCAAATTATTAATCGTAATTAATTCTTTGGATTATCACGAATAAAGGAATAATACCAGCCGTTTAATCCTAATAAAGAAATTCAGAAGAATTAAAGAAATAATCGAAAACTCATCGCACTTCCTTTACTAATAAAAATAATGATAATAGGTAATCAGAATCGCTATCGCTAATTTGCTGTCTCTATCAGACATCTATCTGTTTCTCTTGTTTTTTATACTGCCTAATGTTGTATCGAATTAATTAACAATATTAAAGAGGCCCACATAACGCTTCACATGTACAAAGAGGACGCACGTGGGAAAACATCGCGGATCGAAGCTAACGGATAATGTATTAAACATACTTCCCAGTAACTTTCTCTATCCGTCTATACTCGTATTAATAAAGTCAGTACTACGATCAACATCCTCATGATAACTCAATTATATAAGAACATTGGAAAATCACTTGCTCTGATATTAAATGAAAACGCAAGGAAAAATTCATATAAGTTAGTTTTTCATGTTCTCCAAAGCGTGGTAAGTTTGGTCTTCAATGAAATAACTATGAGAGAAGGCCCATTTTGAACACTAGTGGAATAAAACATAGGGTTAATGATGCTCATGATGAATAGGAGGATAATTAAATCTGGCAACAACCAATACGTTTCTAATAACAAAGACGATAACGACCACTTACCATCAAATCCCCAATTTGCCTGTTTCCCATATTTAAAAATCATAAAAGCGCTTTATAGGCAATTATTGATTTTCTGTATCGTCTGCTTTACAGGAAAGATGTTAAAGAAAGTGTCGTTGCACTTACCGTCTAATGCGTGTGGTGTAAGAACATCTACATTGAATTCGACTTACCAGGAACCTGATGACGACGAAGATCTGTACTACAACGTGGAGCTGATAGTCCAAATGGACAGACAGTTGCAGCAGTCATCAGACCAGGAGTTATTAGTGAGGTGAGTACATGTAAAAAAAATCCCGAACGCGGTGCGTTACGTGCATGCAGTATGTAAAATGTGATGAATATGGAAGTATTTAGCTGCTTTCTGTTTACTCCCTAAAGGACCCGACTTGATAATTACGGTTACTGATATTAATAATTACTTACCTACCTGAATAATTATATCTAGCATTAGGTCAGATTTAAATATCATTAACACTTTTCCAAGATATGTTAAATACAGGACTTCGCTTAATTTAACAAAAAATATTTGGTCAGGTACATTCACTAAGAAAAGTTTCAAATTTGTATATTTTCTTTTAATTCCGATCGTATTAATATATCATTTATATGCATCCATACTGGTTCTTTAGATTCAATTAGGTTATGTTAGTTCTTTAGTTTGGAAGTTTGTTGCAATACCGAATAGAATATTTCCTTACGTTACGAAACGTACAATATCACTGACAATGTTGCAATATGTCACAGGTGTAAATTGCAACCTCGTGCCGTCCGCATCAACAGTTCAGCGCTCGACACTGTAATCAGGACCAAGCTACGTGACATGATGGGCCCGGAGGGAAGACGAGCGAGGTACTACGCCCGATTTTCTCTATAAAATATTACTGTTCATCTGAACATCAAGGTTTCCTATACAACTAATTTCTACACGTATTATAATCAATATATTTCATATGCCTAAATTTTATAACAATCGTTTTAAGGCAATTGTTTAGTTTAAAGTAAGAAAACAGTATAAAAGTAAAAGACACAAAAAGTAAATAAAGAAATTCATCAAAAATTCTGAATAATGATTTTTCTTTGAAATAAACAATTTATATTCAGTATTAGTTTTGTCTATAGCTGCAACCTTTTTTTTAGGTGTCATGGCTGAACTTTGAGCTTTCTCGCACTTACCGGAGGCTTTTTATCCCATAGATTTACTTTACCTTTAATTTAGTATCAATATTAGAACAGGCCGCAATCGTCAAGGCTGGGCCAGTCCAGAAGACGAAGAGCAACGAGAAATGCTTTTAGAGGCAGCGCGTGCCTGGATGGATCTAGCGCCAACGGCTGGAGCCAATGAACCAGCAACTGTCGAAGTTGGACAACCGACGAGGCTTCTTATCCAGTGCACTTTGCCAGGTAAAAACGTTTTAGGAATTAATGCCTTAATTATACTAAATACTCCCAATTAACATAATATTGGAAACAAGTTTGCGGTATGCTAGCCTGGTGACTTACTGTTGAGCTGGAGTTACCGGCTTTGATTTATGTCCAAAACAAATGCGAGTATGACGAGCACGAGTGTTCTGCGTGAGCTTATTTGGTTGAAAAATTATGAGCCCCATAACTACTTAGAAGTATATATTTGTAAGTTTATCAACTAATTAGTACAGGTTCTTCCTAATGTGGTTACAGATGGCTAGATAGTTGTCACAAGCTATTATTGTTATTAACCGAAATATATTTTATATGTTACAGTTGGCGTCGGTTTACGGATAACTAACTGTGTTGCCCACGACGGTTTGGGAGAAGCATCGCAAAAACTACTAGATGAAGCTGGATGCCCAATCGATGAGGCTATATTTGACAAACCAACAGTTCACCGTCACAAAACTCGCGGTTCTGAAATTGACTACTCTCAGCTAGAACCAATCGATCCACAGAGAAATATCGACGAACACAGCAGTATGAAACTCGTTTCAACAGACCCGGACTACATGTTTAAGAATGTAATGACGTATCAACATGCCGTGACCACGTTTGCCGCTTTTAAATTTCCTGATCGAGCGAAATTGCACTTAACCTGCGGGATAGAGCTGTGCAAAGGAAACTGTCCTAGAGTAGACTGCAAAGCATTACAGAAACCACAACAAACAAGAGATGGATTGTTAAGAAAAGCTCGTTTGGACAAAGAGTCTAAGGGTTTAATTATTGATAGGCTGGAAGTGTACAACAGTATTGAAGTTTTAGCGCCTAACATTGAATTGGAGGATGAAGCCTCTATTCAAGGTATACCAAATTATTTATGTATAAAATTGTAAGCAAATATTTGTATTTTTCTACCTATCGACCATAAATCACGATATTACATGTTTGTTAACTTGTTGTAAATGTTATTTTTTGGCAGGTTCAAGAAGAATAGAGGGCGAAGAAGAGGAGTTCGTCAGGGGCTTCTCTCCTGGAGACAAGACAATTTGCTTATCACCTGGAAAAATGGCTCTAGCCTTTTGCATATTAGGTGTTATATTTCTATGTGCTATTGCTGTTGCATTCGCATCGCTAGTGCGAGCGAGACGGCGTTTAGGCAGGGAACCGCTGCATACGTCCCTCTCTTTCTATACGGGAAGTAAAAGCTTATTCTCTTCAAGTGAGAGTTCCAGTTCAGGTCTGAGTGGTAGCAAGTTACTTTTAACTGATAGTCCATACTTAGACCACCATTCTTCTTCCAGTCACAACTGGCCATATTCAAGAGCCTTTTGATGACTGCCGTAAAGACTGCATAATTATTTTTAAGCAAAAAACATTAGTTATTGTCCTACCGATATGTAATGTGACTGGCAAAATTTTACAGAAATAAAAAATAATGCTGCCATTATTTCAAATTTCTTATGAAGATAAGAAAATAATATTGTACCTATTGCATATAATTTATATGTGTTTATATTAAGCCTGCATCTTTCAATCGAGCCATATTAGAAATCAAAAATCAATTATACATGCTGGTAAATTAGTTATAGGGTGTTTGGGCAAGTATGTATCTTGATAATGTTCAGAACTTGTCATATTAACATATATTAGATAGTTTGAAATCAGGCCTTAAAATGCAATTTAGGTTCTTTTTTCAACACTGTCTATGCACTTCAATTCAAATGAAGAATAATAATTAATAGGAGCTATTTTTGATTAGAAAACAATTAACAATTTAATTCATGATAAATGAGTGTAAGAGTTCTGTTATTGTGCGAGTTTATTCTTCAATACAAAGTACTGAACCACATTTTCAAGTCTTATTAAAACATTCACCATTAAACAGAAGTCCCTAGCATATTATCTGTGTTGTGATTAACTATTTATTATTAAATTATAACTTAATTTTACTACATTTGAGGAAATGCTTCTGATGAACGATGAATCTAATAGGGTGGGTAAGGTTCACAATATCGTCTATTTTGTCTTAGATTAATTATTCATATTATGTTATTCACTAGCATTTCCTCGACACTTAGAAGAATATTATGATGCTAAATAATATATGAATTTATTATAATCTTATGAAAATATAATTTTCCTTTGAAACGAAATATGTTGTGATAGTATCTGAATACTTGGTAGGTGGTCTAAGGCTCTGATCGAAGCCTCAGAGGTGATAATGGTATGTTGTGCTGTTACATTTTTCTATATTTTTACAATTTTATAATAAACGTATTGATACATAAATGATGTGTTATTTAATCCAAATTGGACCCTAAAAGACTTTATAGAATCAGGCACCTATTAATTATTACAGGTGTTACAGAAAAGAAATTTATCCAATATAAAGTGTCATGTAACAAACATCTCAGTGCATTAATCAAATTTCAAAATTTTAAAATGACTATGGAAAGGAGTTACCTTCTGCAGGAATTGTTTAACATGTTGAAAATTGAATAAAACACTGAATCCGGAACCCTAAAAAATATTCTGTTCATAAAAAAGTAATGTAATACTAAATAACACATTTAAAACCAACAATATACTCTGAATACTAAGACTAACAGGACGCACATGACACAAAAAGTAAATTATATTATTGAAACTTATTGTTCATCGATTGGTAGGCAATTATTAAGATAAACCTAAGTAAATTTAGAATATACATACATTATGAAGAAATTACTAGGAACCACTATTGCGCCATATAGTCTTCACAAAATAAGAGGCCCGTTTCGATGTTTCTGGCTAGGGATCATGAAGTAACTTTATATATAATTATGTACTTCCAAACACGAGGCCGAAATGGCGTATGGTTTTAAACAAATAAATATACAGTTATTGGTAACCAACACCAATCAACATAATTTATAAAGCTTATTAAACATTTTACTTCAGTTAAAATGTCTCCAAGAGCAATTTATTTTGTACATATTTGTATTTAAGAATGCAGGGTTGTATCAATGTTTATTTTTTTTTCTAGTCGGCATCGGGATGTCAATGTCAAGATGTCAAATCATAGAGATGTAGGCTTATGACCATTATAAATCAATCAAAACCGACTAAAATCGAATCCTTTTTCAACGAACTAGAATGCTTTAATTAAGTAGGTTGTTTTCTTAACCGACTTATTCTTTTCATTTTACCTAATAGTAGACAATAATAAAAGAATATCTATTTTTCCGACTTTCAAAGTGTAAATTCAAAACGATTCCAAGATAAAATAACCTTTTAAACACAAAGTGAACAATTAAAACTTTCTATTATTAAATCGATTTAACGTAAAAGTCGGATTTATTTTATTCAGAGTATTAAAAATATTATAAAATACTCTCATAAAACCATCCGTAGTTAATTCAATTGAAATGAAATATGCTTATTTGATTAATATTTTGATATTTTTACGCTTGTAAAATAAACTCTTTGCCAGGCGACGACATTTTGAAGCAAAGGTATACGTACTTTTACTCTATGATCATGCTCGTGCATGACATCATTTATTACAAAGAATAAAAGATTTTTTCTAGATGTGAATGTATCCATAAATGAGGAAAAATATTTTGGCTGTACAGTAAAACCTTAATCTCAGGATTTAAAGTTTTTTTTATTATATTAATATATGGCAAAGTCAAATTAAAGGATAATACTAAATTCAATGTAAATATTACAATCTTATATATTTTAAGATCATGATGACAATGTCTGGTAGCTAAGATAGCAATGACAAAAAAATATTGCGTCTTCTGTAGGCATAATATTCAATGTAAACTGTCTAGCATATGGTTTTCAAATATCTAATCTATGATATGGGCGGTAAGGTGATGCTATCGCGGCGATCTTTCGCCTTGCCTTCGATGCCGTGTTCGTACTTGTAGTCACTGATGATATTTTGACGATTTTTATATGAACAGCGATTATTTCTAAATGCTGTGCTCTACGAGTGTTCGGGTTATGATTTTACTGCCACAAATTGTTTAAAAAAACTGTTAAGTTTAGTGTTGTGTTAAGGTTGACTACTGTAGGGACTTGTTAGGTCTCAGAACTGGAGTGATATATTGTGAGTGGTACGAGTATTTGTGTCAACTGTATTGCGGTCTTGGATAGTTGTGAATTGAGGTAAGAATTATACAGTAAACCCCAATAAGATTCTATTTCGAAAAGCTTAGGTTGAGGCAACGTAGGTGTCGGTCTTCTACCCTATTACTTGGCATCTGTTTTTTGAGTCATATTCGTTTTCGCTGCTTACTAAGGTTTCTTTGCCGAAAATATAGGGTTTCGTGTTAACCCTTTTCGTATATTTTAAGAACATTTTAATAAATGTTAATTTTCTGTTTGATTATTTAACTTACCCCACTTTCAAAATAATTCATTTTCTTGTGAATAATAATAATAAGCGTATATAAACAAGCTTAAATAACAATAATAAGATAACTTAAATACATTCTAAGAACTTCGACCGTCCAATATTATCTATTATTTGACTATTCTTAATTTCGTAATATTTTATTTTTAATTAAAAAAGGAATAGGTATATCCATAAAATTATTAAATACATTTAACCAGTAATAGATAACATAACAATATTATATCTATGAAAAGTACAGATTTATTTGTATTTTATTATAATCAGTTCAAGCTAAATTAGGTGAGCTTGCCACACCCCACAGCCATAATAAAGATAATAGTGTTTCTTCTTGACCTTCAAATTATATTATATACCTATTGTATTTAGTATGTTGTATAGAATGGTGAAAAATTATCATATAATTATTTTTTGTGTATTCCATTTATAAACGATTGTAACTTCAGCTTTAAATGTATATTGTGATGCAAATGTAACATTATCATTTGTTAGTGGCATGGAAACAGAATTTTGGTAAAATAATGTCAATAATCAAGTTGTTAGATTCCTAGTTGAAGACAAATCGGTGATTTTGTAACGACACACAGCACAATGCCACATATCAACAATAGAATGTAACAATTAGCTATCTTTCTATACATATAATAAAACTGTTGAGGAGTTCAATTCTGTACATTGAATAAATACTGAAAAAAATATAACTAGGGGTCTTCATACAGGTAATACAACCAAAAAAAAAACATTTTGAAATTTTTGTTTGTCTGTCTGTTGTCTGGCTTTCACGCAAAAACTAATGGATGGATTTCAATGAAACTTTTTTGTTATATAGCTATTAGACCTCGGCAATATATAGGCTATAATTTATTTTGATATACTCAAAATTTTGCCCAAAGTCACTATTCCACGCTGATGAACTCGCAGCCAAACACTAGTTATTAATATATCAGTAATATTGTAAATATAATGTAAAGATAAAAAACTACTACACATCTGTTGTAAATATATAATATAGATGGATTTATATACCCTTTAACATAGTTGATCTTATGAAATAGGTGGATGACTCACCTGACAGTAATTAGTCAGGGTTTTGTGACGTTATGTCAAATTATGGGCCTGCTCTGAAAAAAGAAGCAAGCACTTGAGACCAAATGAAAATGATAATCAAAAAAAATCTCAGAAAGCCTGGAATTATTTACAACGGCACAAACTTGTGTTTAGCGATTTCTGAACAGTTGATGGACTTAAGAATGTGGTAAAGGATCATCAAAAATAGCAATACAAAATAAAAAGTGTCATATCACGAATAACTGAGTAAGTCACTGCCTTAAAATTCTCCATATCTGAACAGAGATAGGACAATTGTCGTGAAACACATTAGTCAGATGTTTCTTTTTTCTTCACTTTATAGATTTCTAGATGTATATTAATAATTTAATAGTTTGTGATAATAACAAGATCCACAAATTTTTTGCTGTTTTGAACTGTCACCTTAAAGATCACTAGATAGATGGGTCTACTTTTTAGTTTAATTTGATAAACAGAATAATGTGTTTATTCCTGTGTCAGACTAAAAAAAAAACAATGTAAATAATGCCATATATTGTAATTAAAACAATATATATTCTTTATCAATAAAAGGCTAGTGTAGTTTGTTATCGATATTGCTTAATAAGGTTAAATTATGTGATTATTTAAACTAGAATTAAACAGCCACATCATATAAAAGTTATCAAACAACTACATATAATAAATTGAAGTAATAGTGACAAATTAGTTAATGAACACAATAAGTTAATTAACAACCAATTGGTACATGGTATTGTACAATTTGGCATTATAACTGCAATTGTAACAGATTACATAGATTACGGTATATAAAGCTGGAAATAAATTGCTTTTAAAGCATATTTCAAATGACATTATAAATTTAATTTTGTAATTGGTACAAAAATGAAGCACCTAGAGAATAGTATACACTGAACAGTAGATCCACTACAGGTAGAGCGAAGCATATGCATTTTTAATTAATAGAAAGAGCGAGTGTTTAAAAAGAAAATTGCCCAGTAATAATTCAGATCCATTTTCAATATTAAAAAAAATAATATTTATAAGTCATATTTCATATTTTTTCATTCTTATTAACTTGGTGTACATCTTCACATATTTTATTTTTTCAAAACCTCATATCTTGAAACTCAGCTTAAACAGCGAGAATGCAAGCCCAGTCAAGAATAGCTCTTAACGTCTCATAAAAGTATATGAAGTGTGTCTTGAATGTAGCTGGTGAAAATCCCAATTGCTTACTCCTATGATAAAATAGGTCCACTGTATGTAATGTGTGTATTAATAATATAGATTATAATGTGTCAAGCTAGTGTTTCAAGGATACTTGCATAATGCACACCTCTGTGAATGATTGCATACATGATAAACATGCCAATAATATATAAGACGAGCTGTGCCCCGCGGTATTACCCGCGGAGCTTTAGATCCCGTGGGAATTTCGGGATGCAATTTATCCTACTTTTCTCGAATTAAATATAGCCTATGTTCATCAGGGTTAATGTACGATTCTAATGGTAGAAGAATTTTTGAAATCAGTCCAGTAGTTTCGGAGCCTATTCAATACAAACAAACAAATAATCAAAACTTTCCTCTTTATAATATTAGTATAGATATAGTCAATTAATTTTGTAATTAATCACAGGTGTATTTTGATATTAAAACAATGAATTATTATTAGGCACATGTAGGTACTTCTCTAGTACCCACTGTGATATTATTAAAAATGTGTATGTATATAATGTAAAATGATTAGCTTAATAATAATGCATATTCTATAAAATGTAATCACAATTTGAAAATAAAAGAATCTAATTATTTTCATATTAATCCATTCTCAAGCTATAACAGTGTACATAATGGTTTATGTACACTGTCATAGGTTGTACATAGTGTAATAATGGCTTTTGGGGGTCAGAATAGCACGATAAGGTCAAATAACAGACATGGTAAACAATACTCGGAGTTATAAAAAAAACAAGGCAATTGTCTTTACTTACGAATTTTCCGAAATATTCGTTCAATTGGAATAGTCTTAGTGTGTAATTTAAAAACGTCAACAGTGTCAATCACATTGAAGGAACGCAATGCTCTCCCACCAGTATTATTAGTATGTTTGCTCAGACAGGGCTTCATGTCCACTAGGAAGTAATTAACGCGGCATTATAAAAACACTTCAAAAAGTGACGACATTTATTCACCGCGAACGGGGGTGTTGCCGGGGTGGGCTCGGTGGCGCTGGGCCGCGGGAGGGGCGTGCGTGCACTAGGGATACGCGGCCCGCCGGCGCCAGGAGGAGTCCCGATCGATATTTCGGCCCGCGCTCGTGTTCACTCCGTGCGAATCGTTCCGCGACGCGCCTGTGCGCTCGACGCCCGTCCGCGCGTTCGTACCCTAGACATTTTTTGACACAGTGCCGTGTTAGTGTTTTTCAACTGTTCGACCGCACGTCGCCAACGGACATGAGATAGTCCTCGTTCGTCACTGGTATGTTGTTTGTTACCAATATATCCAACGGTGCATTGACACGGTGCCACATATTACCGGTGCTCGAGCCTTAACACTAGGATCGATAGCGCTTTGACGTATGATGTCATAACCTTAACGCTAATTAGGATGTCTGATTAAGCAATCAGGTATTTTTTCATTGTAAGTATTGTAAATGATACCTTTGCAATGGATTTTTTAATTAAATGCGAAAAGCTAAAAGTATAATGATGTTTCGCATATATTTTTAACTTAAATTAATTTTGACATCGTTGCTTTACACAATTGGGAAATGAGGTCGAATTCTGGTCTTCCGTCTCTATTCACGTTTATTTCTAAAGTTTCATGAATACCTGATTTTATCTGCTGTCCCGATGTCTAGGCACTGTTAGCTTAGTCGTCCACGCCCCCCAGTGACCTAGAAAGCTGAAAATGTAGGTATAAAGAGTAGGCGTGCCAAAGCCAGCCAGACGGAAATTCCCGAAACTAAGTTCATCTATCGTAGCAGTGCGTCACTCGACAGTGAGAATGATTGAGACTAATCATAAGGCCAATGATTCTGACCTTAATACCTCCTGCCTTCACAATATTACTTACACGAGATAGATATTATTCAAGTCTTTATACCGATGGCAGTTAAGAGACCCAAAGGTCGAGGCACTTGATTGCTTTTACAATGGATTTTAAGTTTGGTTTTTATTATGCTTCATTAATTTAAGAGTAAGCAATAACGAACAATTAAACTGCTGCAAATAGCTGCAAAATGGCCTTCATAGTTACTCAAACCGATAATCAGATATTTGAAACCAGATTTGATGTGCTGGTCCAATGTTGCTGATTTCCCAGTCCTTGCTTTCGAACACCCTTGACATTTTTAATGATTGGATTACTTTTGATTCTAATTAGTCCCATTACGAAAGTACCTCTTAAAATCCCAACAATGTTTAGTTTATCACGTTTATACCCATTGTAACCCTCGTTGGTTTATTATGGTCATCAAGTTATGGGAACCATAAAACTTGTTTATTCATCATATCAGCCCACTAATGTCCATAGCTGTATAATGTTCTTTAATTTCAATTTATTTCTTTATCATTACTTTCTTTACGAAGTCGTGTCTATCATTGAAGACGAATTATAATACCTATCCTAAATGCGGTCTAAGTGAAGGTTGTATCTGTGAAAAGCATCGCTTGTCAATATTTTCTTTCCACTAAATCAATATGTCATATTAATTATCATTTTCGTAACAATCTCTAATGTTTCCTTTTTGTCTGTCCAGCAACAAGTATTTGTGGCACTGAAATATCATCTTCTACTTCCGTATCTTTATCCACACCATTTTCGCGATATCAATGTAATTTATCTATAAGTTTCTTTTTTTCACAATTGACACAATCGCGTAGCGAACTGTGACAAATTCGTCTTTAGCTCCAGCCGGTTATGAATATTTAAAGTCTCGGCAGTGTTACACAACAGGGCATTTACCCGTGTGTTCCGCGATTGGCTTCCTTAACAAGTTCACAATGAGAAAATCTCTTTTAAATCCAGGCCAATGGTTTCCGCTTTGTCGTCGACATCCGTCAACAACGCAAAGTCGATAAAAGGATAAAAAGCTTACCTCGCGTCACTTCCTTTCTTCACAATATACCTTCAAACTGAAATATCATGTTTCAAATTTGTCATGCAATTTTTAATTTCTCCCATTTTGTTTGTTGTCGCATTACAAATCTCTCATGATAATATAATAGAAAACATTGTGGGGCTAAAATTACATTTCCTCTTCGAGCTATTTCACTGTTGGATAAGTTTATAAACCTCATCATCTGCATGTCGTTTTATTTATTGCGGTCTAAGGCTTTGGTTATAGTACACATACAGCAGCTGTCTATTTACTTTGATCTATTGCTTGAATTATGTCTCCCTCATTTTCTTTACATCAGTATACAAACGTACTTTATACTTATTACATTAGACAAACCTTTGTCAATTTATTAGTCGAAGGTCTACGGCACACGGATGTAGATTATTGTCGTTCGGGAACTAGTATGTGCGTCCTAAAATCGTTCTATTTGAAGAGTGTACAACCGGTGTCGGGTCATTGGCGTGTACATACCGATCAATTGGCCGACTGGGAGTTGATAGCTTGGGAATTATCTTATGATCTGTCACGATATATGTTAACAATAGTGTAGGTAGCAATGAAAGCTCTCGGAGGTTTGATGTTCAAATCGTGTAGCTTCAAATGAAAATTCCCTGGTGTGTTTTAAAAATTAATTATCACTCACGGCAACAGCAAAAGGAAACAATCTTCTGGAAAATATGGGAACTAACTTAACCGTCCCCATTTCGTTAGTAGATTCGAGATCAACAGTGGAATAATAAAAAAAATACATACATTGATCGTAAGTTTAATATATCGGTTTTAGATACTTTTTTCTAAATCAATGTAACATATGTATAATATATAGCACACTCACTTATTGACGTGTCTGTTCTGGTTCATATTAATATTAGTTACAAAATTCCATCTAACCATTAATATATTATTATAGCGCTGGCTTTTTGCTCTTTCCTAATTTCGCTTTTTATAAGTCAAAAAATTTGATTAGCACTTATAATTAGTTTTAATACTTTTATTATATTAATGTCTCCTATTAACATAAATCTTGTCAAAGGTTTAACTTTGATCTGATACTTCCTCATTTCAAAGGGTTTTGTTTTTCTACGAAATACATATATCCTATTTAATTTTCACGATTTCGGTTTTAATC
>DWUN01000655.1:0-20890 GCA_018249975.1 Passova gellias
AGATTTAAGGGAACAAGGGGACATAACAGACAGACAGAGACAGAGAAAGCGACTTTGTTTTATACTATGTAATGATGATAACGGATGAAAAGTATATAACATATAAGTAATGTACATACTTCGTGTGCCAAAGTACAATAATTTATTCATTAATCCAATATTTTATTATTTTGTAATGATTCCTAAGAATTAATATAGGTAATTGTACCTACATAAGTTATTGGCACGAGATTTTCTTTCCAACTGGTATCTATAGGGTACATAACTATTCGTACTGCACATGCAAGCAGTCAATCCGCTCTTTGCATCAGGTCACGGTTGATAAATAGTTGGTATCGGTATCTGCAAGTGCGATCTGAAATACTATAAGACAAAATATCGTTATTCATATCAGTCGCTTATTCTACTGTCGAACCACACATTTGTACTGTAACCAATTGGGAGTAATTTAATAATAATTAAATGTATAGAAAAACGACAGCCCTGCGTGACCACTTACATAGGTACAAATCTCATGTCTGTGCCCGTCATAACCACGGCGCGGCGCATGCTGGGATAATGTTCTATTCAGCTAAAATTTCCCCTTGATAAGGATGACAATATTTATTCTCACATCGCTATTATACGGATATTTACACTAAAGTGCTACTTATAACTGGATCTGGAATACCATTGCAAGCAGTATTAACGCACTTCCAATTGTATTTAGAGGTTCCCTGTGAATCATAGAAGTTAGTTACTAATACTATGAAACGGTTTTTTTTGTAGTCAAAAACCTCATACAGTAACTAAATTTCCTTCAAAATTTTACCAAGTTAGCCATTATACCCTTTTTCAACCTGAGTAAAACGTAGTTGTTGAAAGTCGCTATACATTGCGGTGCCACCACTGTCACATTGTCCATGTGTGCGTAGCTTAATCTTATAGATCTACAAAGAAAGCTCTTTAGCTTTGGTCTTTACCTAACATCATTCATTGTCCTAACAGAACCTATATATTCAAAATTAAATGCAAAGCTTTTCTTTTATGATGAATACTACATATTATAATATGCTCTTAACGAACGACACGATCCCACATGTTATTAATAATGGATTGTATCTCCATATTTATGACGTAGTACATGGTGCGGTATATGTATTGAGAGGGTATACAAGAGAAAATAGCACGAAAATGATAAATTTTATTACTTGTTTTAATAAACTGTAATCATTATATTCTCCTTGAATTTGTCTCTCAGAGATACTCTACAAGTTATATCGTAAATTGCACTAAAGGTTCCAAGTTAAGTTTGTAATAATTTGTAGGTACCTAATATTGCTTTATTCAATTCGCTTCAAATGTTCTTCAGATATCTTTATTCAACAATTCAACAAAGTAAATCATTCCAATGTTCTTGTATACTTATGTAAGCGTAGTAACAGCTTTCAAAAAATTGTTGACCGGAAAAAAAATCCAGTTTTTGACAATGGTTCTATTTGATCTAGTTCACAGACTGCGTGCCCCCGTTTCAACAAAGTAACGCATGCTCCAAATCGCATTTCATTAGTACTCTTTCATTTTAAAAGTGACTTCATATTATTCTTTATTTAGCTGACTTCACTCGACTTAATAATGTGACACAATAATGTCTGTTATAAATAAAATTATGTTGATAGATCTCACGAATAGTTACAATTTTATTAAAATTCTTAATACTCATTTAAATTGTAGAGTATGTATCGTACTGACAGAATGAAATTAGCGTAGTGTAAAGTTTCTGCATTTGAGCCAATTGTTCTTGCAACTTTATAGCGGCCCATATCTACATTAACCCCAGTTCAGAAAAGAGGTGTGTAGAGGGCTGATTTAGGATGTCACGTAACGAAAACCGTGCAATTTTCTGCTAGCAGTAAACGTTGCATATCTAGATGAGTAGATGACCTTGATCAGATAAATCTCTAATTGAGTATTCTACCACTTTTATAATTTCGCATTTGCTTTAAGTTTTTCATTTACCTTGTTTTGAAAATTAAATGTTGTAAAGTACGTACATAACTGTACTTAAATGTATAATATAGTTTTAAAAAATCGAAAGTGCGAGAACTCTATCGAGTATAAATAGTTATATTATTGCTACTCACCAAACATTAAAAGAAGGTTCCTTCTTAAAATATTTTAAGACAAATTTTCAACGGTATTGCCAAACATGAGGTTTGCAATACGAATGATCGTTTAGTTACGAATATAGTGGTTACTCATATACCGGAGTTTAGCGTCTAGATAGTTTGTGAAAATGCCGCTAGATGGCGATGTTCAAACCACGGGATGAAGAAGTTCATGTGCTTGCGGGCAGATGTCGCTGTCGCAAATTATTACAGAATGGCTGATTCATAGATTGCAGCTTTATAATGTACTGTATACATATGTGTACTATATTTATATAACGGATATGCTTTGAAGAAATTTCATTTTCATTTCAGTCTAATTATGTAATTGTTTTTGGAAAAAAACAACATGCTTTATGTATAGATAAAGTACTTATTAGTCTATATATATAAGCTATATTTTTTTTAATTGATAATATACTCTTTATTTTAATTAATTACTAAATATATATCATAATTAAATTTGTTAAAATGTGTTTACTTTAAGTATTTACTTTACATTTCAAATTTTGATTTTAAATTTGTGACGTTATTTGAAAGTTAGCTATGTACATAACAGGATGCAAAGATTACAAGCCGCTAAGTGGGAATTTGACACTGGCTGTCAATATAGGCTGAACAAGGGAAACTTTTCAAAATTGGAATTCCGAAGTTCAGAAAGACGTGCCGGTTCGTAGGGTGCACGCTTCATCTCTCAAAGGAAATTCGGTAACGGGCCATGTATTTACGCTGGAATTGAATTATCTACTCTGGCGTCGAATATTGTATTTACCAAGCGTGAAATTGGCTAAATAAAAAAAATACGGAAAAAAATATAATTGGGTTTTAGACTTACCTATAAAAACATTTTAATGTTAGGGCAGTGCTTTGATATTCTCCACTGTACCCTTGTCTTGTCCTACTCATGCGGTTAGCTTTACATAAAAAAAGTTGAAAATATTGAGTACCTATTTAGCTAATTTATTAGAATATACATTTACATTTTTATGCAAAGACGGTAATAAAAACGTTAATACGGTTTTGTATAGTACATGCATCTTGGTTTATTTAAGATGTCTGTACAATAAACTAATGTTGGAATGTTAGCTTACATAGTTCTAAAACTTTTGTTATGATAATAATATAGGCAGGTGACTAGCCAAGCTGACTTGGCGGCTTGTTTTATTGAACTAAGGTGTGTTGTGGAGATTAAAGGCAGCAAAATTAGCGTGCAGTCCGCGCCTCGCTCGAGCCAATATCAGATTAGTTTCTCGGTGAATTGTATTAGTGACGTCATACTATTTTGCTACGTACCGCCTTCTGAGCTTATCCAATTATGCTCCATGACGCTCAATAGTCATGGAAATTACATTTGCAAACACCTATAGCTGGAAAGTTGTGTAAAATCTATATAAGAATTTCTTGTAGCCCTGAGAAGTGGTTGTAGTTCTGTCGTGGTTGCAGATTGCAAGTGATCTGTATAATTATACGACACTCGGACTTGTGACCAACAATCGTTAAACCTCGTCGTAGGGTTTAAAGTCTGTTTAAGAAGATACGACGATCATGATGGATACTAACCGCAGGTATGTCCGCCAAGTCGCAATGGTGCAGCTGGTTGATACGGTTAAGGCCTTCTGATATTACGTGGTGGATCTATACAGGTTGATCTATACTATATAGTTGATGAAGTTTAAAAATTGTGTTATGATTTAAATTGTTGGTAGCAAATACCTGTTATCTTGCCTTAGGTAATTCTATAAATATTTATAATGTTGGTGTTATAGCATCATATTTAGAATCATATTATCTATTACAATTTATTTCAGCAGTTAAACTAATAAAAACTTAAAATTATGAATTTTTAATTTCGTATTTCAGTGACGGGATTCTTTTAATTAATAATACGTTCAATCGCAAACACAAAAAGTGATTAATCCTAATTTATTACATATAATACGCCAGTTCATAACAAGTCCAGTTATAACATTTCTGTGTGATTCTGCGATTGGACGATATCATGTGTAAAATAGGAAATTATTTGATACATTACACGACAAACGCAGAAACATTATTCACTAGCTGCGAACGTATGGTAATCCCAGATATGTTATTGGATATGCAATTATGTCGAATCATAAATTAATTATCTTCTAATACAGTATCGCGATATCTATATCTGCAGATATTATAGCGTTGAATTAGCTTCAAATACTCGTACATACAATGGACAATGGAGCAACAATTTATGTCTGTTTGAATATATTGCATTACATTCTCGATTACGTATGTGATCGTGGAATGATAGGTGCGTAATCTATTGTTATGTGTTGGCAATTAATTACATACATTTTTTTACTTTCGATTCGTACTTGTAACTTTTAAAATTCAGTTTTTCAATTAAATCGATGTATGGTTGTGAATTTTAACACTTGTGCGATGAGCACATTTGTTTGTTCTGTCTGGTTGTGCTAAAAATATATAAAGAAAGCTGTAGAATCGATTAAATTTTGCAGAAGTATACAAAGCGAAGTAGTGGTATGAGTGATGGTTTTATTTGAAAACATAAAAACTCAATACACGTTACATATAAAGCCCGTCTCCAGATCAGCGCACGAGTTTAAGATGCAGTTTTAATACGGCGGCGGCGCGCGTGCTGCTCATATTTCTCATGCTTGTCTTGCTCCCCATTGGCCTGACGCTTATTTTATACGTGACGCGAACAGCAATCCTTGTAACAGACCTAATGCCTTTTATTTTTATACGAAATACAACATATGCAGCGCTTTTTATTTATTTCACATAAATTATTGTCATTTCTATATTAATTATCCCTGGAAAAGAGAATCATGTCCGACACAAATAATAAGTATGATCAAATGTATATTAAATTTGTTTCTAAAAAGTTCGTTTATATCTAAGTTGTCGTGTATAAAGTGAAATAGGAGACTTTAAACTGTTGAAACAAATATCCCCATGTTATGTTCATTTGAATATTGCTTATACCTACTATTTTGAATGAGTGCTGTCGTTAGTAAATACGGGGCGGAAATCGCTGCAGATATCCAAAAGAAGCGGGCATTAATAAACGCGGCGACGCGGCGCAAAATGTTTGACGTTATATTACATCGAGCGTGCTATCTGATAGCCATTAGCTTCCAATGATGAACTTCTACACACAGTGAAAACTACCTCTACAGCGTGAACTAGTAATGGCAGTTTGAAAGAAATAATTGTGTGGTATTAATTTCGTAACATGTGTATAATTATACATAATCTCAATTAGCAAAATTTAGAGCTAATGGTGGTGGTACCCTTCACGAGTTCTTCTGTTTACAAATCACTGGGTATACTAGTAGAGAATGCTTCTCATTAAAGGCTTTAGATCTGTCCGAAGAAATAAATAAAAAGAAATAAACAGAACAATATAGGCAACTAACTTAGAATGACTGACACTTACAGTCCTCTTCCTACAAATCTGTAAGGTATGGTTGGTAACTTCTATGGGTGGATGCAGTGACGTTTGCCTACTGCCGAAGATTTTGTACTGTCTTAAAGAAAATCCTTTTACATTACATTTTCATTGTCGATGGCGTGATTATTTTTTAACTCGTGTACGTGGTCATGATTGGTTTAAAGGTCAAACAGCTGTAATAATATGTTTTTTTTTTCCATTATAAGTTTAAGTCTTCTCATCTACAAAACTGGCAGACGTTTCAAATAATACGTCAAATCGAATATGAATACGAAATCAAATCCGTTAGTCTATTTCAAAAAGATAAAGCCACCTTTATTGAGGTATAGTGCGAAAAGTACACAAAAGATGTAGGTGAGCTTGATTCGATTCAGCCGAGCTTTATTTCGTTACGTAAGTGTACTCTATCTGTTCTGTAACTCTGTTGAATCTCTAATGAAACCGCTTCTGTTTATTCTACCGATACGAAATAAGATACGAATGCAGAAACCCTTAACAATAATTGCTCGTATTGTTTCATATCCATAGATTTATTTTATCTTTTTAATGCTTAAACTCGCGCTAATCATTTTTATCTTCCTGTTATCTACTTTTTAATACGGGTATATTTAATTACTCTCCTTGTTTCTTATGCTTGCGCACGCTAACAGCAACAATGCTAATTTCTTGTTCCAGTATAGTCTATTATTTAATGAGGTTTCATTGTTCCTACAGTGCATGGTAAATGCACGTACAAAACAAGTGTATACCGAACGAGAGCACACAGCTTTAGAGAAAGCCTGCTGTTACTGAGTCAATATAAGAAATAACGTCCGTCCGATTGTTGGCATACGGCGTGAGCCGAGCGGCACCGCGGCGCAATCCTATGGATTAGGCCTCCAACACGCACGCTCGCGCCAACTTCCTATTTATGTTGGGTCGCTAGCCAAACAACTTGTAGGCTCTTTATTACAGTTGTTCTTTTCCGCTCACGACGTCGTTACCACTTTGATAAAATATCGTGTCAATTTTTTTACCCCGAGCGAGGCTTACGTCTATATTTCTTCGTTGTCGTGGAATTAGGAAACGTAATTGTTTTACAATCGATTCCACATTTTACATTATGAGCACTTCTGTGTTTACTTCCTGGTAAGGCGTTTTGTGCGTAACAAAGTTTGAACATTCATTTTTGTGGTCAAATTGAGTGAAATAAAAAGTTGCGGACAATAAAGAGATTGTGTTTTCTTTACTTTATAACTTGGGTTTATTCAAAACAAGAGAGAGTAGGCATTTTCTAGACAAGCGTACTAAATGCTCACCTCACATACCATCAGATCATCTCGTAGTCAATCAGTAGCCAACTTTACAATTTAAAATTCTTTCTTTCTTCGTTACAGGTGTGTCGTCGAAATGTCATGAATGATTCGAAATCGAAGATGGAGAGGCCGGGTCGTCGTGCGAAGGCGGGCTCGCTGAGCGGGCTGTCGGGGGGGCTGCCGAGCGGCACGAGTGCTGTGCGCCGGCAGCGCTCGCTCGAGTGGGGCGGCGATAGGTACAGCAGCAGCGATGACGACCGCCCCGCCAAACCTCCGCAGTTAGCTGACCGGGTTTTTGCCTCACTCCTTGCTCAAGCTACCCAGCAGTTCGATGGTAAGACTTATAAGGCTATAATAAATATGTGAAGTGAAATATGTATTAATAGATAAAACTTATAGTACGATTAAAAAGCAAATTCGTAAGTGCTTGTATGATATCTTAATCTAGTAGTAAATTTTAAGAATACGTGATAAATGAAAACAGTCATAGGCTTAATAAAAGGGTATAAACTATGGATGATTAATATTATTATTATTATTAAGCCGGCAGCGCACTGGCGAATCCTCGGATGTTGCAAGTGTCCATAGGCGACGGTGACCACCTACCATCAGGTGGCTCGTTTGCCTGTCTGCTAGGCTGAATGTATAAAAAAAATTGTTTATTTATTTATTTAATGTAATTAAATTCAATACAATAAAGTATTGTATACTTTATGTTAATAGCATTTGTGTAATGAGTACTATGTTATAGTTTAATTCTCAAATTACAATATTAAGCAGTATTAGTAATGTAAGCTTTTGTGATTTTTGAAACACTATTTGTATTACTGTCTACTATCTAAAAGCAGTCAGAATCAAACTATTAACCAGCAATCTATTAATGTGACGTTTTTAAAGCCGTAATGAATGAATGGATAGAACGAAACATTTCCTTATTGAAACTAATATTTCGTAACGTAAAATAAAACGTAACATTTTACACGCGCTCGCTACATGATAATCTAATGACCTCTAATATTTGGGCGGCGGCGACTGCTACGAGCTACGACGTAGCGGATCAGCTTGGAATTTGTTATTCACTGAATGACACGGTCGAAGGTCCGCTCTGAGCCCTAACAAGCGGGATCATTAGTGGAGCGATGTAGGGAGTGGCGCGGGGAGGGGCGGGGAGGGAGTGCAATTGATAGGGGAGCGCCCTGCGGTGAGCTTATGAGGAAAACTTTACACGTAAACTCTCTGCAGCCTCCGCTTTCCATGCTTCTGTCATGCTAACTAAGGAATTGATGAGGATGAGGCGTACTAAGATATGTAAATTATCTTACAAAAAGTGGTATCGATTGGTATAGTCATTCTAGAAGTGTTTATCGAAAGAGCGTTGTGTTGGAACACTTGTTCAATGATATATATTATGGAAAAGTGTTGTGGTAAATAAAATATATATAGTAGTTAAGACCACAGGTTTTATTTAAGTTCAAAGATATATTAATTTCAGTATAAGGATCAATTATCGCGTTTGTTTGTTTTTCGATGCTAAGTCCAGTTAGTTAATTGTTTCAAAATGTTGGCAAGGGAAAGACTTGTTACTTCTCCATTTAGTTTACACCCTTTTTTCATACATTTCCTTACTTAATAGACAATAACTTTTTACACGCTGTATTCATTAGTGTCCATTGCACTTCGTTAAAGTTATTGGGATGTGACACGATATTATTACTTAATATTTTTATCAAATGTACAAAATTGAAATTGTTCCATGAAATATACGTAGCTCTAGTTGCGTCATTTTAATTTTGTATGTCGTATGTTGTGCAAATAAACAAACATCAAATCCTTTATTTATTTATGAAAAATTGAGTTTTTAAATATAAAGAATAATTTACTTCAAGTTGGTAAGTAATGTATGTACGATTATCTAACGCCGTTTAGAACTCTATGTGTATATATATATAGACCAATGTAAAGTAGTACAGGTTACGGGGTAACCACATTTTCTAATGTAATCGAAGTCGATCGAGCAGATTAAATTCACGAGACATGGATGACCACTCGGCTAAATAAATGCGCTGTCGAATCTTACGAAATCGAAATACTGTTGGACATACTCAAATTCATCTATTACCATAGTCAATAAATTTAAGCTAGTGATGATGATTATTATTTGGTGATATTACTTAGTTATACATTGTAATTTAACTATCATTACATGTTCATGTTATACATTCATCAAATTCCCGCAGAGGGTCTATCAAATGAACAGAATAATTAACTTGTCGGTGTTGCACACTCTAATGCAGTTTCAGTTCCGGAGGTAGGGTCTGTCATGCAAATGGCGGCTTTTTAAGTAGTTACCAGCGACCTTTGGTGAGTCTACTAATGTGATTAGTCTCGGCCGTATGTCGGTATACGCCGAGCTTTAATGCGCGACTAGACACGCCGTATATGTGGTTTCATATTTAAGTAATCGATGCGACTCGTTAGTTACTGTATTTACTAAAGTCCAGCATATACATATACGGGTATTTTGAAAATAGAATCATAATATTGTACTGGCGCTTATAGTATGAGAGTTATCCGCTATTTGTTTCCACAGTTCAGCTGATCATAAAAGTTTTAATGACCTCATATATTCGAAATGTTTTTCTGAAGTTTGATAAAGATTCTATCGGTGAAGAAACCAATTAAGACTAATTAAATAGAGTTGCTAGACATACTACATTCACGAGAATTCTTAAGGCCCAATCTGTAGTTTGTGATTAGATATGTTCAACATGTATCTTTTGAGACATTTACATTTGTCTAACATTCACACACGCACATCGAATAATTGAAGGATATCAGAGTATATTTCATTTATTTACTTTTTTTTATATTACACATGGAGGTTTAGTGAGTTGACATTAAAGGTCGATAATCAATATAAGATCAATACGTACGTGTGTGTGTGTGTTTGTGTACAGAAGTTATTTGTTTGTATTAATTGTATTAAATAGTTATGTTAAAAGATGTTAGGAATATTAGTTCAATCGCCCTTATATCTTATTTCAATAAAGAAGTTATAAACAAACGTTCTTCAAGGTGTTTGACGAAATTAACACTATCAACTTTCTAGGTACACAAATATATTTAAAAATTATTAATTTTTAACTGGTGAAATGTAGGGGCGTACTACACTCCTCTGCCTACCCCTTCGGGGATTACAGGCGTGACGTTACGTTTAATTATATGTAAATTTTGCTATTCATTTGCGAAAATGAAAACATTTTACAGATGCATTTAATCTTTTAAATCTGTTCTGTCTTCCAACATACATATATACATAGATGTATATACATACTCGTATATGTGGAGCTCGAATCTTAAGAGGGAATAAGCTTAGGTATATTGATAGTAGAGATTGGAAGCCATAAGGCGGCAGTAGTTTCAATTTCATTTCGTATTTTTCCCTTACACAAACGGTATCGGTGGTGTTATTAGACGGCAGGCCAAGTAAGTACGCAATATCTCCGGCCGCGCTCCGCAGGAATCCTCGCCGAAGCGATGCCCCGTTATTGCATGGAAATTTTTAGACGTGCAACTTCATTGAGAGACTCTTTTGTATAAAGGTTTCACGGGTATTGTTTTTTGAAACCGGGTGAGGGACATTATATTACCTTTCTTGAATCACAAACAGGTTTATTCAATTAAGCTGTGCTGTCTGTGGAAACAAATGATTGCTGAGCATTGTTCTTAGTGCTGTTATGACGTTTTGTTTAGGTTTTATTCAACTTATAAACCATTTTGCGTTTTATGTATTTACGATTGTATATCAATAGCAGAAGAACATGCTAAGTGCTAAAAATGTAAGGGTTTTAGTACAATTTAAAAGTATGTACGTATGAGTCTATTCATCAGAAATATTTTCCTACGCTTTTGTACAAAAGTAGATAAATTTGAAGTTTTATTTATGAGGAATTGATTTTATTAACAACATATAAAAACAAAAAAAAATGTGTTTGAAGGCATTGAAGGTATGTGCACGAAAATATGAAGATTTTGGCATTGTGATCAGACAGATGACCTTTATGTATCCTTGATACTTCAGTGTATTGGAAAAAAATATTATTATGTTATTTGGAGGGAAAAAAGGGGAGAAATTCAGTTTTTGGCTAGTGCATACAAAGGGCAATTAAGAGCCGCTTAAGTATTAAAAAGTTGTAGATCTTCCGAATGTCAAATCACATAAAAATTGAATTTGCATAACAAATGGATAAAATGATCAAAAAGGTTCGATATTAGTCTGGTGTTACAATTTATGATGTTTTTATATTGTCGACACACCTCTTCCATTTGCGTTGGAATTGGGTTGAATTCCCGGAAATTGTTATAAATGTTCGTATCGTGACATGTTTTTTCAATATTAGGTGATACGCTTATTGTCAGAATTGATACATTATAAAGTCAACGTCCTGCTATAACACTACTATTATTACCTATCTATATTGAACATTAGATTATGACTTGTGTAGGCGACAGAATGAGTGTAAAAATAATTTGTTTGTAACATATTTCATTGTTAGTTTTTAAGTATAAATATTGATTAATTGATACTAGTAACGCCATCTCTTGGCCATTTTCGTAACCACTAATGTACGGTGTAAATTTTTATATAGTAAAATTGTAGTCAGTTGGAAATTTTTCTTGCAATACACGGTTTTCTGTTTTCTCACAGATTTTTCGCACTTCGGTTTTTTACTCGGTTTTTCCTGCGGAACAGTGCGCGCTTCCTACAACTTGAAACAAAATATTTCAGTACCGTTCTCTTTCAATCAACCCTTTCAAGGTTCCACTCGTGGGCACTGGTCTACTTTCAGAATCGGTATTACAACCATAATGGTATTTCGTATGCTTTAGAACGTATTATTGTGAACTCTGACGTGTGTAGATCTGGAGACCTACAGTACTACTACCTCAGAGTACAAGGGCAAACTTAATCTGGAGATGAAGATTGCCTTAGACGATCTAAAAAAAGATATTTTATCTAAAAATACGGAAGGTATCTAACTGAGTTAAGTGCATGCCAGGATTTGAATCCAAGATTCTCGAAGGGACAGGTAGAAATCTAACCCACCGGATCACCGCCGCTTAGTACTGTTACTGTCAAGGTTTAAAGTTATTGAAAAATTGATAACTCGTTATTACCTATACAATAAGGCGCATGAAAGTGGCTGGACAAGATGGAGTTATAACGAAAGAGGGCCATTTTATTCTAACGCGTCTTTTCTCATTAATAAGGCGGGTTTAAGTCCACGATGAGCTGGCAACTTGTCACTATCGACTCTTTTCTGTGGTAAGTCTACTAACTAATAAACTAAGTTGCTCAAGCTAACATCCAACTTGCTAATTTTATTTGTAATGAACATATTTGAGATAACCTTCTTAAGTATTCCGTGCGCAGTTTACTCTTCATTACATATACGATTTACGTAATGTACATATGTGAATATATTTTAAATATTCATTTCTATTCTTGTAATATTGTATAAATGATCCTTTTCAATCTCGGTATTAAATATCGTTAAAACGATAATTAACAAATGATAAATCAAGGCCACCCGATTGATGTTTTTGAAATTTACAATACGATTAATGAGATTCAGTAATACCTTACTGTATTTGAGGTGACAACCTACGAGTGTAATTACGTAATAGCAATACAATACGCATATTTCGTTGTAAATTACGTGTACTATTGACAGTTATCGCTTACAAGTAGTGCTTACCTGCAATATAACACGAGAATTAATAGAAATAGCTGATAGCACATGTGTCATAAAAGTAATGATGGCGTCTTGAGCATTAAATAAAAAAAAATCCTTTTATCCAACAAATTTGCAGTACCTATTTTAATTTACGGTTAGCCTCTGCATTGTTACGATTATATAAAAAAAAACTTTCGATTAAAGTGTAAGAACAATAAAAGTTGTATCAATTAATTTTATTCATAAATAATTAATAATTCGGACGAAGTAATCAAGTCGTTATAAATGCTGGTTTTCTTTGTAACACTACAGTTACATAGTAGAGAATATATATTACAATAGGTTTTTACATAAAGCAATACACTGAATGAAAATATTCGTATTGGCGGTGTCATTGCACTGTGCGGTGGTCTCGACATGCGGGTAGTTATCACTCGTTTGTGCTCGTAGATAAGCCACTGACCTTTCACTAATGCAATTGATCGCCGTTTACCGAGGTATTAAGTTTCCTGAAGGCTTTGATGTGACCTTTTGAAATAGTTTGCAAGTGATACCTCTGTTCTGCGAGTTATCGATATGAACAACGTTTACGATTCATCACGCCATATCTCTGACGGGGTATGCAGAAAGCTTCAAATGCCAAATATCTATGTCCTTAGAAAGCGCATCGCTTCAAACACAATAATCTTACAAACAACGTTTATTATACGTTAATACGTATACGTATATTCAAATTAATCAGATATTAATTATAATGTGGTTATCCTGCTATTATCTGATTAATTTGACTAAAAAGGGAACAACAACTGCTTGGAATACTCAACGAGAAGAATCTCACAAATCTCATAGAGTTCAATTGCAGGGTAAATAATTTCTTGATAGTACTAAATGCAATTTACGGTCGGCGGTGCCGAGTTTCTTATTCTTTCTTCAGCACTCCACAGATTTTCTCACAGCTTTAGTCCTTTCAGATAGTAAATAATGCCCTACCATTGTTAACTTGATAAATTATTATATCTCTAGTAGTATTTTCACAGAAATAGCTTATATAAATGTCATTATAACATTTCCGAAATTGGCATCTGTTGTACTCAGTCACAATTCCCTTAGTAATAATTCAGGGCCTAAGTGTATAAATATCTGAAATTATTCCCTTTATCATTCTAAAATAATTCATCTACTTAACTTTTTTCTTTTATGCTAAAATTCTTTGAAGTCGAGGAAAGCTCCCAAAAAGTAATTTTATTAATTACGAGTCAGGAATTCAGCAAAGTTCCAAGCCGGAGAGGTCCTTTCTTTTCCGGCGCGATCCATTATCTTATGAAGATTTAGAAATTCCTGCGGCGTGCGCTGCGCCGCGTCGGAACAACGGCTGTTTCTCAGCGAAAAAGGAATCTGTATTATCGTCATTTTTAAATTATATCGTAGGTACATTGGAATAACACCCACGTCCTATGAACGCCGCCTATATCAATGGAAATGGTTGCCCATTTGAAAGAGTAATTATAGTATTGAGACAAAAGGAACCGTGAACTTGCGGTTACAAATTAATTATTCTTAGCTTATTGCTAAGGTCGAGTAAGTTTCGCTCTGGTCGCGGTGGGGGTGAAGCGGTAGGACTGCAAGAAAACAAAGGGTGGAGGGACGGCTTGCTGCCCCGAGGCCATTTTCTCAGTAAACGTTGTAGTACGTATTTCTCTTTGTCGTTTTGTTCGCTGGGAGGTCACGGGAGGGCGCTATAGACAACCTCATTTACCCTCTTTTGCAGAAACAGTCTTAGTTGACTCTAACAAACCACAATCCTGTGTAACAGGTAGCGTTAACATGTCATTAACATTACGTTATGTAAACTCATTTTTTTCAACCTTAAAAAAACAATTCGTATCGTTGCTGTATATGAAATGTTTTAATTCAATATTTATAGAGAAAAACAAAGTAGGTATTAACTCAGCATTTCGTAGTGTCATTTTTAATCTAAAATAAAATACACTGTATACGGATACAAACGTAGATTTGTTATTCTTTAGCAACTAATAATCTGATTTGTATAACAATATCGATCAATGTCACTCCCTCGCCGGTGTCATTTTACTTTTACAAAAGCCACCGGAAATAAGCGTTGAAAAAAATAAATAAAACGATATACATTTCATGTAAATCATCTTTTTACGTTCAAAGTATTTCTTAGTTTATTAATTTTATATAACTCACGTTAGGAATAGCACTTCATTGGGTAGCTTCGTGTTATAAAATTGCTACTAAATGAATAACTAGCTAATGCGTATTTCGAAATAATTGAGTTAACAATAACTAAAAGTTAAAGCAGTGCTTTTGAAAGCCATATATAAGTAGTATTGTCTCTTTTTTCAGGTAAGCATTGTGGCCCTAATTTATTTTCAAAATTTCTTGCTTTAGGCCATTTGGTTAAAATTTATCAACGGTTTACAGTATACGATTTTAATTAATAATATTGCTTAAAGAGTTACTTCCGTGATTTTTTATTACAAAATGTTCAATAATCCCTTTAGGTTTGCGAAGAGCGGTATGTAAGCAGCAGGATTACCCCTAATTGATGGGCTACTGTTCTAATCTCTGCACTTCGCTCTACGAACTGTGTTGTGGTTCTACACAAAATAATATGTACTAAGTTCATTTAGCAGTCCCATTTATATTTCTATATTCACTTCGAATTCTTTTGTATGACTGCTGTACGATAAGTATGAACGAGAAATTAAATTTCATACGCTGACACGTCACGAATGTTGAGTGACGCTAATGAGTTATGACCTATCCGTAGATTCAAGACACAATTATTTCGGTGAAATCTTATACCAAAAAATGGCAAAATACAATGGCTTTTAAAATTTATTTGTTATACGTAATTTGGCGGACGCTCGCTTTTGTGGCTTACTATTCGCGTGAGCTTCTTATCTCTAGATATTTAAATTCCAGCATGCGCCTCAAAATAGTTCAAATTAAATGGAGCTTGTAAATTAAGTGTTGCTATCACGCAATTCCAGGGAAATAGCTCTAAGTGGTTAGCTGCGCGATCTACTATTTCGTACGGTTTGACTTAATGACGACGATTTAAGGATGTAATTAACATGGAATAGTTCCGACAGTATTCATTGTATTATATCCTGGATCCGTTTATGAATTGTGTAATAACAGTACCAATAATAGTAAAATAGCCTCTAGATTTGATAAGAAGTTAATCAAATTATAATGAAATAAACAAGTATTGAACCTGAGAAACTTGTTGTGTACACTGTATAATTCACTTCCGCAGTTATGTTATCTGTTTTTAGGCGAGGCAATGTGGAATTTAAAGGTTTAACGAAAAATATTTTGCAACGATTAAATATGGATTTGATGAGCGGCATCGCTCTCGGGGGTAAACACCCGACACCGACTGGTTCTATGTGAAAATTTAATTCAGGTCATTTTCATCGAGGGAGGAAGAATTTGTTACTTGCCCCCTACGGATCTTTTATTCAATAAACAACATAAATTTAGCTACATATTACAAGTGATGATTGTCCATAAAAATATACCAAATTGGGTTTATTTTGGGTTATCAACTATCGCTACTACGTTACCGTGTGTGCAGAGTAAGGAGGATCAGATGCTGCCGATATGGTACTGTCTACCACGGCTGGTACAAAGCGTAACAATTTTTGTCACAGCTACGATTGACACTAATATCTGAAGGTTTTGTACACTGCGTAGAAATAAACACACCGTTACAAATGATTATGATTTCAAATGATTATTCATAATGTCCGTCGTAATATTACTGGTTGTAAAATATAAAGACGTGTTCAATAGTTTTTGCATTTATAGCGAATCATTGAAAATATAACTATTTATTACTCAATTATAACCGGAAATTCCTTATTTCACAGGCTATTAAATAGGATGGTTCTGCTTTGCACATAGTACAATGGAAACTTAGTACTGCTTACGATTAAATGACTAATTTTATTATTTTTTAATTTCTTCATAAGAGTTATAATATCCTCACATTTGACAAACTGTGTTACAGACGTCAAGTAATAAGATTATAATGAGCCTTTTACTTACTTGTTGTAAAGTGCTTTCAAGTAATTTAGTGAAGGTTTATGTTGTAATTGTTCTATTGTAATAGTAAGTAAAAAAGTAACTATTATAACGTTTTTTTATTATAAACTTTAATTATGGCGAGTAATAGTTCCAGTTTTATATTTTAAGGGAGCATCAAAAAATATTTTGCAGTGATTAAAGTATGTTTGATGAGATTAGCAGACGTCCCATCGCCCTCGATAGTAAACACCCGCCAAGAAACGATTGAATGTAAAAATTTCATTCGGGTAATTTTCACCGCGGAGAAGAAATCTGTTACTATTCCCAGCAGGGGCAATTATGCAAATAATATTTCTTTACGCTGTAGTTGCTAGGGAGATGTAATTTGCGTTTAGATAATATAGATTATAAATAATACTTTCTTCTGCAATGAGCGAACTTCATAAAATATTTATTTTGAAATGAAAAATATTTTGTAATAAACTCACATATTCGTCAATATGTTTCAACTACTAAGTGTTCATTAATTTACATTATCTACATACTTATGAACAAGTCGTAGCAATACAGTAAGATTTAAGTGAGAGCACAACACTGAAAATGCTAATTCTGAAAGACGGCGTTGCCAGTGCCATGTCTCGGCCTGGCATTTAAATTCAACCAAACTTGTCAAACTTTTGTGGTTTGCAAATGAATGTCAGGTCGTAGCTCTGGAATTTAAGAGTAGTACCAAGTGATACAGATATCACATAAATCTGGAAACAGTATAGGAATTATTTATCAAATGAAGCCTTACATTTGATTATGTAATCTACGTGCATTACTAAAAAAAAACAGAAATGTATATTTGCAATATAGAATAATCATATTCGATATTCATACCTACTACGGTATACGGAGACGTCTTTAATAACTCAACTGACAACAGAAACATGGTATCTCTCTTCGATTAAATTAGTCGATTAAATTTTCATATTCAATCTTGAGTTGTTTACTAAAGGGAGGCATCGCGCCGTTTTCTGGAACGCACTGTTGATATTGAAGTGGGGCTCTTATATCCTGGTAATAAGGTCCAACTAGCAAGGCTTAGATTGATGAATAATATAGGTGACCTATGATAACAAAAACAGTTATAACGTCGAAATATCGGGTGCTCGTCGACCTCGTAAATAGTATACATTATTGAATTGACATATTTCAACTCAGCTTGAACAACAAACACCACAAGATATATTATATGAAAGACTGACATAACTTTGGAATTATTAATAATTTATATCAGAGTATTATTTGAAACTAAGTATTGATGTTACGATAGAAAAAATAAAATACGGGTAAAAATCAATAGGTACTATAGTAACTTAGTTACTGCGTAAATTTAATAATCTTTGAACGAACTATACAACCAACAATAATTTGAGAGATATCAAGAAAAATGATTTAAGGACACTTATATTTAATTATTTATATAACACTATGTTTGTGCTGTGTGTATGTGTGATAAGTATTGAAATTCTACGGTATACTGTTACCTCATTAGAGCGCACTTACACAGTATTACTCTTTTAACACACATTTCTTTTTTGTCCAGATGAACAACGCCGCATCTATGGGTCACAGACCGCTGAAGATCCACCTAGATACATTAGCAGTCCACAGAGGCAAGCATCACCGTTCCCTTTGGAGAGTACTAATCGACGTTTCTATAGAAGGAACAGAAACTCGAAAGGTGAAATTTAAATAAATAATTATTTAGTATTCTAGTATACTAAGAGGCAAGGAAAGTATAATACGCGACAGATTAAACGCTTTAGTTGTAAGATTTTTACACGAAACACTTTTTTATGAATGTATCGGACGGGGAGTAATGGACACCCTTTTTATAAAGCCACTCACAGCGTTTCTGTACTTGAATATTACGTTTATACGGCTTGTGCATTGATTCTTTCTGCTTCAAGCTAGAGCTCAGTTATGCTAATATAGATACTTTGCAGCAGAAACGAGTGCAGGGGTTATATATTCGTTGTTGAGTACTGGGTACTGAAATTCGTGATTTAGATAGATTTTTTTAGTTTAAGTTATGCTAAAATCTCGCGCAGGTGAAGAGACGTTCAGTGGAGAGGGCGGCACTCTAACCCGCCGCGGCCGGCGCACTGAGGAGTTTGATAGCAACGGCCGCTCAGGCAGGATCTGCAACATCAATGGTAGAGTTCTTGTTTATCTACATTATAACTAAAGAGGACTAAAACAAGGACTAGGACACTAGATGACATTATAACTAAATTGTTAACGATAATATGGCTTATTGTATCAACATATTAAACACATTTCTGCAAAATTAAACAACCACGGGCACGTTAGGCACTTGGATAGATGACTGCGAGAGGCAAAATTTTGTTAGCTTCGCCGTGCTTTGCTCCCCGTTGTTATTGAAGTTATACTTCTTTTTTTTATTGTGTAATGTTTTATGGTTATGTAAGAATCGCTAAGCTCTGTCGGAAGCCTTATTACCGATTTAAAAACATCCGAAAGACGGGTTAGACACTAACTCGTATCTCTACAAATCCGAATTGAAGCAGCGTGGTAGAGTAAGCTCTAGGGCGTCAGCAGTTGCGAAAGGGACCAATGTCTGGTTGCCTTCATATAGCCACGCACACATAATGAGTGTGAAAACCTCACCAGATTTGATGTTATTAGTATCTTTTCTCTTTGTTTTACTATTTGTCTATTGTTGCTGATCGATTTAAAGGATATAGAGGCGTATAGAGGATATATAGAATGCTTTAATTTCAGTTTCTTTTTCGTCTTTTCGTACTGACATCTCATCTTGTTTTAGTATTTTGTTAATATTGATCACATAACATACATTCTGTCGAGTATATAATACTCAAGCATTTACATTATTTACTTCGTTTCCCTTATTGATGAATTAACGATAACCAGAAATGCAAGGAATGAATGAGGAATGACACATATCCAGTAGCGTCAAATTCCTCTTTGGTTATTGTAGTTAGGTATTCTGTATGTATCGCAGCTATTATAAGCGTAATGTGAAGGTGGGTGCATGCCTTTGATAAGGATGCTTCGCATAGTTTCGCTGGGCTGACGCAAGTGACTGCCGCGGATAGATAGCAAAATGTTCGGATGTTTGACGCGAGGGAAACATGCTAGCATTCGGCTTAGCATTATTGCGTTATATAGGTATCTTTACATCACGCGTGCATAAATAAATACCAGTTCTCATATACATATGTAGGTTTGTTATGATATGAGAGTAGTGAACGAGCTGACAGCTGTTCATACATATTGCGGAAAAATCAATCTTTAACCATGATATCATGATCGTGTGACCTTACCTCATTCTTAACATAATTTCTGCTCCTGATATACATATGTTTGTTTTTTAATTAGTGTCTAGTGTTCGGGATGTAGCGGTGTTGTGGTGTAAGTCTCTCCCAGTTAACAGAAGCTCAGATTTTTAGCTAATAGAGTTTTAGATTATTAACATTAAGTTTATACACAGGTAGTTCCGGCAGCCAGCCCGGGGAGCGCGAGTGTGATTCACCGCCAGAACCGGCGCCGCCTGAGGTGCCGCCGCGCGGACCTTCGCTGCATGTCACCTTGCGCCACCGGCCCTGCGACCCTCCTCCACCTACCGAATCTGATAGATTGTTTCTATCTGAAGGTAAGTTTAAACTCAAAATGGATTTTTCGCTCGTACGAATATACCTATTGACACAAGCAATACGTCAAAAGTAACGCCTAAGTACTAACGATATATAATTAGCATTGAATATTAACAACATTAATTACAACAGCAATTATGGAAAAAAAATTTCGTAAAAAATAAATGCGATATTAAAAGAAAATGTCTTTTTTTTAAATTTAATCTCGTCATCTATTATACATAGTATCATAGCAACTTATTGCAAAGTGTTGTACTGAGCATATGGATTTTTGTGTAACAAAATTTATTTTGTCTGGATTCGAGCATATTTGAATGAGGTGAGCCCGGTTCGTTTATGAATTGCATTTATACACATTCTATTTTACCGGTATAATGTAATCATTGGCTATATTTATAAACCTTACCGGATGATTACGAAGGAAAACTTTGATTATCATTACATAGTATAAAACAAAGTCGCTTTCTCTGTCATTGTCTGTCATGTCCCCTTGTTCCCTTAAATCTTT
>DWUN01000656.1:0-20886 GCA_018249975.1 Passova gellias
TTTTAAAGATTTAAGGGAACAAGGGGACATAACAGACAGAGAAAGCGACTTTGTTTTATACTATGTAAGAAAGATGTTTGATACAACCCTAACTGATCGCGTCAATGTTGACACCTCTATTGTATGTAGACTTCACCTTCGAGAAAGTAAATTAAGTTCAACCTATTCTAAAGTCATTCATAAAAATTCTAGTTCTCCTTCCGTTCATTGTTTGACGACGAAATAGTAGCTAACAATTTTGAAGCCGAAAATGTAAGGTTGTTTGAGTTATACCATTTTTAGTCGACATATTTCTTTTCTATAAAAATTACTTCATTTTCGTAAAACTAATATTATCATGAGTGCTATGAATAGTGCATTATATAGGTGCTTTATTATATTATACTAAAAGAAATAAACATCAAGATCCAAAACAAACGGCTAAAATTCATCAATAAGATAGATGCATTAGCTGACGGGATTTGAATCCAAGACCATCGGCATTGTCTATATAAATAATAGAAAACTTTCCTGAATCCAGTGTTTTCGGATACAGAATTTCAAATAGGTAAATAAGTATGTACATAATTGAATATATTACGAAAAACGTTGTACTCCTTCTCGTGGTCGAGTTGTGACCTGGAAACATGTTTTGACAAGGATTATTGAATAGTGTAATACTACTGCATGCTACTAGTTAAATTGATCATTGTGTAGGTATATTAAATGCTCGTATAGTCTTATGAGTCCGCAAACAACAGTGAGACTTTATGTATAGTTTGCAGTAAAGTCAAGTCGATTGAAATATTTTATTCTTTTTTATAATTATCTGCTTATTGTGATGACCCTTACGTATGCAAAGGAATTAATATTTACTTTTTGTTATACTATATATGTACTATTTTTAAAGGGACGCCACTGGATTTAGAACACCCGGTATAGGATGAGTTCTATAAGCCGATGAATAGAGAGATGGATAGACTTAGTCATAATCAAATTACTGGAGAACTACATACCCACAATTCATACACAAATAAACAAAAAAAACTAACTAACTGGCATAAATAGAACTATTAGCAATTCTACGGATATTATAAATACATAACAATCATAATATAAAGTATTCGATGATATTTCTTAATATGTATAAACCAAATGCACTGTTATATATTTATAAATAAATGTTTTTAACTGAGAATAGGTAAGTACATCTCATGTACAAGTTTAAAATGCTAATTAGAATTAAAAACAAGTTTTCAAATTTGTATACTTTAACTAATGAAACAGGTGCCTTAGAAGTAATCTTACTTTCAAAGTCAAAAACAAAAGTAACACAAAATGTTGCTTTAAATTTTTTCGTAATCAATGAAACGTGGCCTCCTGAGCCCCTTCAGTAATAAAGCCAGTCGGGCAGAATGAACGTAATCGTGATAGATAAAGCTAACCGTGTTGCTGCTCGGGATCTAGGTTTCCAGCGCGATATTTTGTAGCTATGCATAGATGTATGCGAGTGTTTGTGTGTCAAAATGTATCGAGGGCACCGCCGCCCGACTGCTTTTTTTGTGCTATAAGTTAAAAGTCTTGAGTGGAACGATCATATTGGTACAGTAGTTATTGCAATTCATGTTTCAGAAATTGTTTTCAACCAACTTTATTCTATTCTTTTATTTTTATTATTATTATTATTATTATTATACCATATATAATTTTTATTTTATTAGTTTTTTGGGGTTCCGTACCTTGAAAGAAAAAATGGAACCCTTATAGAATCAATTTGTTGTCCGTCCGTCCGCCCGTCCGTCTGTCTAAACCCTGTTTCTCAGGAACGCGTGGAGGTATTAAGCTGAAATTTATATCAAATACTCAAATATTTTTAATAATTTTAAAGTTACTACCCCTTTCCGCATGAACGCGTAGAGGTACTAAATTTAAATTCATATCAAATACTCAGTCAGGTCTATAATACCTTTACGAATGTATACCTACAGGTTTGTATGGGACCCTCGGTGCGCCAGTCCATTCGCACTTGGCCGGTTTTTTTTAATTTTCTACACTGCAATGGCAGTTATTCTTTAATGTTAGTACAAATATACAAATACACTTAGGTACTTGTTTCATATGATTGGACGACCTGTTCAATTTGAATTCAAACTCGACTTTCTCTTAATTATTTTTTGTTATATACTGTCTTAACACCACCACTACGCAGTGGAATGTGTTTAGAAGAAAGTAATAGTTACATTATACAAATTATGTTGGTTACATAATACTTAACTACGTAATTGTTAATAATTGAAAGCCTTTAAACTTTTAGACCTTAGATATAGCATGTGAAACGTATTCCCGCGATGAAACAAAAAGTAAAAGGCTGGTTGCCCCGGACTGCGCAGCCTTGAAGCGCTGAACAAAATTGGCAATATCCTGGAGCCCCGAGAAGTCCGATTGGCGAAACCTTGCGACGCGCAAAACTCGGTCGGCGAACTCCCCAAGGCCGGGCCGCTGCCGCTTTCTTTGTTCGCCTGTCGCAACAACGGCTCCCAACCAACCTCGACACAACCGAACAACACTCAGCAACTCCACTCCATACAAGACACTTGGAACGAGCGCAAATATGCACCGTTAAACCTAAGGTCATCGCATAATTATTCAACTACCAATGCACTCTAAACAGAAATTACAGAACGAATTTAGGGAGACCTTGAAACTATTTAAACGCCTAGTTCCGTTTTACATCCCTTTAAAATGCCGATAGTTTTGGTTTTGATAGTCACAATTATAACCTGGGATTTGTCAAACCCAGATTGAATAGGAATCTATCCTAAGCGTTCTACACCGTTTTTCATGAGGTGAAATTCGTAGTCAAATGCTAGCCTACAAATAAAAAACAATTGAATTTGTCTAAGAAATCTCAACATCGAACGCTTTTGTTTGTATTGTACGAAAAGTAAAACTGGGATATCAGGAATGGTGCGATCGTTAATCAATATTGTAACCAAACTGCTATTAATCGTTAATATTATAAAATAATATAATCACATAATTGTCGTTTTTATACAGTTTCTAAACGGTGAGACCAAACTTTCCAATCGTTTATTACTTTAAGATGAAGCTTTAGTGACTTTCAATTGAAAATAACATTGGGATATGCAAAAAATATAATAACAAAACATTAAATATATAATATGTGTTTAACATGCCAGTTGTTTACTCTGGTGTTATAGAAGCGAGTAATGTCTGTTACACGCAAAACACTAAATTTGTGCGTTACATAAACTCCTTATTACATACGTAAGTACGTTACATTTACGTAAGATGGATCTATTCAATCACTTACGATCGTCTGCCGGTTACGTAAATGGCTTAACGTTATACTATTCTTTGATTGGGCCGCTTAACTATATCGGCCGTGATTTATTATGATATTAACAGCAAACATTGTTTACGCTATTTAATTAAGTTTTAATTTATCCTTAATTGCTAATTAACCTTATTGGTTGACTAGAAGTAAGTACACCAAGGTATTTCCAGAAAAATGACTAATAATGTTTCCCAGTTACAATTACATTTACGTGGTTTAAATCCTACTTAATCAATGTACCACAAATGATAATTGCCGTTTTCATCTATTAAAATGTTATCCTAGGAAGTGACTTCATTCAATATAAGTAATAATAAAAAATAACATGATGTCGTATGATTGACAATGGAGGTCGTGCGTATTCATATTTTGCAGCTAGACCGTTGTTTCGCAGGTATCGTAATAGGCCCCATGGCCAAGTTGCAAAAACAGGCGCGTGCGCAGCTCAGTTGCCGACGCGCTTTACCGCCATTGGAGGAGCGTGAGGGCAGGGGGACGAGGAGGGCCACTTTCACCTGGCGAGGCTGCGCGGGCGTCGACCCCCGGTGCCCTACTCCCCTGACCCACTATGAACTAACCGAAATACTACACTTTCGTTTCTGTAGAGCCTGTCATTAGGTACGAGGATGCCACTTGCGTCGACTCGCAGACTCGTTGCACCACTCTGCGGTAACTATGTTCTCATCTCGCATTCGCTGATAAGTGGTGGGGTTGATGCCGTGGATGACGCGGAGATAGTGGACGAGAGCAATTAGAGAGTTGCCAAAGTGCCGGTTGCTTGCGTAAGACTCGTTATTGGCGAGAGTGAAAGTGGTGAGGCGTTCTGTCCATACTAATGAGCACGAAACGGGTGCCTTGGGCTAGCCGGGTTCGGAATTCACAACACTGGGTTAAAGTGTCACCGGACTGCTGTTTAACGACCGTTGCGTAACGTCACTTTTGTTTTTCGATGGTGACGCTCTATTGTCAATGTGTACATAGATTATTTTATCTTTCAAAACATTATTTTCCAAAACCACCTTGGCTATTTAAATCTTATTATGACATTGGTTACGTAAAAACACTTTCCTATATATCTGTTGTTTAATGATAAACTACTTTTAAAATTATGTTATGAGTCTCAAAATTTTAGTCTCTTAATTTGTTTCAAATCATAACAATCACCGTTCCATTCTGCATATACGAAAAATTTGTTAAATACATGTGTTACATTTACCTAGTGACGTAAAATACTATGAATTGTCAATTTATCTAAATAGAACATAGTGGTGCCATCTATTGCAAATAGCAAAGAATCTACGGCTACTACAGTGAAACGGATTTCAATTGAGCGCCAACTGAATCCGTAATGGCCGATGTACACTGTTCGAGAAATATCTATCACGACATGACACGTATGTTTTTACTAACAGATTTGACTTAAACTGATGGAATTGGCACATCATAATTTTGAATACAAATGTAATATTACTGAGACTGACCATTATAAACCAAATTACTATTGTAATATCGGAATGAGACCGTGAATGAGTAGGGCCCAAGTAGCGCAGTTGTGTTTACAGACTATTGACATTAAGTAGTATCTGGTTCATTTACGCATATTGATGACATTAACAAAAAATGCTCGAAGACAAACTGCATATTATAATAATTTATTTCTAAATCTATACTCAGATAATTTACACATGCAAATATTTGAACTGGGTGGCAATCGGGCTCACAAATCTGTTTAGGTAATAAGGGTCACTAAACAAGAAACCAATAGGTCAGTTGATGCAACTACATACGCACATGCCTATATATTAATTATTCTTATATTAACAAACAAAACTGTATTCGTAAATTTAAAAAAGCTTTAATAAAAAACCCATCCTCCGTTGTAGCACTCAATGCTCCGTTTCACTTTTCTAATATATATATATATATATATGGTTAGGCCTCGGCTAGTGTACATAGACTTTAAATTCCGCTGGCTTGAGCGGCGCGCGGCGGCGCTCGCGGAGCGGCCTCGGGCTCCGGGGCAACGAACGCTGACTAGGCCGAATGTATTACAGTCCGAGTCGACCGCGGCCGCTCCCTGCCACTAGTAGGGCTGATACAATAGCCTAAACGCTGGCTTTTAAGCTTGGAAGCTTTTCATGATTCTCCTGATATTCACCACAAATTCGAATGTTACTTGACGTTACAATTTATGGTTAAAAAATAAAAGTTGTTTACCTTGATAATTCATTACACTTATGTGTTAACAAAATATACACAATAAAATATTTTTAAAGCGAGAGTGACAAATAAGTGGGTTTCTGTATAGCACTGTGCTGTGGTGATGTGGCCTAATCTTTATGTAGCCTATTTACTTTTATTATTATTTAGAAAGATGAAAACTTACAAAAACAAAACCAAGTTGTATTGATATATTATTTTAAATGTACCTACGTTATTTATTTTAAACGTAAAACATGATAATAATTGAGACTAACAACCCTAGCGTATGCTTCGAGATCCAGCCTAGGTTCGCCTCTTACCGCACGGCGATACCTACGGCCTGCCTTAACTCATTACGTCAAGGTGAAATAAGCTACAGTTTGAGCTTTGCTAGTGCCGCTCAGTCAAACGGAGCTTTTATTCGTTTCGTGATACATTGACATTTATACGAGTATTAACAGCCTTTGTAACTGAAGTAAATGACAATCTCTTATTAAAATGAGAGAATGAGTTGACATTATATGCTTAGAATTCCAGCAATAAGACTGATATCGAAAGGAAAATAAAATTTAATTTCTTATTACCTCTTTTCGATAAGTTAAAAATTTATAATTAGGTATAAACCGCGCTTAAACTGTACTTCCTTAAATTTCTTATTGTTACTTAGCTGTATCGTCCATCTTTTTAATATGTCTTCCACAAAAATCACAGATTGTACATCTAGTATATAATGGAATGTCTGCTTTCTGAAATTAGTTGTGATCACAAAATAATGCAGCTAGAACACATTGTATTTATGAGCAATAACTAATAAACGTGGCAAAGCCACAGCTAATGACCTACCATCTTTTGCCGCTGCTTTGTTTCAAGATTGATGCAGACGTACAAAAATAATATTCGACGATACTAATAGAATTTTACGTCTTTAACAGATGTTGATATTTTTTATAATACATAATATCGATATTGTGTTATAGAAGTGTATTTAATTTTAATATAATGTGATATAATCGGTTTAATCCTGTGATTTAAGTGATTGACACAGGCAATGCTAGTCATACGTTAGGCGGTTTTATTTTTATCCCAACACTGCACACACGCCTCTTTATAAATACAGTATTGGAAACATCCAAATTAATATTTATTAATATTAAAAAGGAAACGAATAATAATAAAAGTAACACAAATAGCCTTTTTTTTATTTTCGCTTTCCTAAATTAATCGCCAATCGCAATAATACAACTTTGAATGTTTAACCTATTCTTTGTTGACGTAAAAAATTTAAGGATTTTACGTAAAATAATACATCATCACAATGTTATATTAAGTCGATTTCAAACAGAATGTATTTACATGTGAATGTTTCTGAGAGTGGACGAGCGCTTACATAATAAAATTAATTTTGATTATAACCACTAGCCAGTAAATCTTAAGCTCACATTTCTGACATGGTGTTTTTATGTGTAAATAGTATATAATCCGCGGGTTGTTAAATTCGCCAGCATTAGAATGCGAATTTGCGCGCGACTCACGTTCGCAAGATAAGTCAGTCAGGGTCGGCGCGGTGCCGACGGCCGGCCGTGCACCCGCTTGCGACACCGCCCCTCGCCGCGGCGCGCCCCGCCGCTACATCCGAGCCAGCTAACCATAGGGAAAACAACAACACCCACGCTCTATATGACACTGATGAGCACCACGCAAACATGTTTGTCACCTATCACCGTTTCGATCAACATTTACTTTATGTATTCCGTGAATTAACAGTTAAGATCTACTGCCATCCAAGAGACGCATCTGTTACACATGAATTCAAAAACGTATTTAAAACATCAGCGGCCATTCTTGACTGCTCCTTTTTCACAATAATGAAGAACATTATATTGCTTTTGCTTTCGAATGTATACATTTTTTGTATTAAGAAAAAATCGTTTTATTTATCTCTTGTCAATATTATACCGTTGTACGTATTATATAACATAAAAAGGTAGTCCACGCATAATCTTACAAACCGTCTCCAAGCTTATTTGTATGAAAACTTCATTATTAGTGTTTCCAGTCCTAAGTTAACGTTCTGCTTCCTATTTAATACTAAAGATGAACAATATTCCAGTCTGGAGTCATAGTCTTATTTGTAAAATCGACTTTACATTTTTTCTTGGCTTGTCATATTTTTCCTTGTCTTATTCCATTTATGAATATGATTAGCACTAGTGTTCGTGGTTGGTTGATCATTTGAGCGTAACGGTATATTCTAAGATTGCTACATTGCTATGTTCTACAGACCTTTTACTTTTTGTGTTATAGAAACAGCAAGTTGATGTGCAAGCCACCTGTTGTTAAGGTCACTGCAGTCCATGGTCATTTGCATTCAATCTCAGAAAGAGCCAACCAACCAACTTGATACTAGTTATATTTAAGTCTTTTCCCGCAAAAAACTAATTAAAAATACTTCCTTTGACAGTCGTCGCGAAAGCTGGATGCACTGCTCATTTCATGAAAAAATGACGTCATTTCTACCATTTTCTCCAACAAAATCCAAATAGGAAACATTAATAACACAGTATAATACGGATACTGACATTAAGGGAACCGACATAATTTGCACTTAGAAATGGATAACTTAATTTTTCACAGTTCACTAAAATATATTTACTAATTTGAAGATTGTTGAAGTGAAATCAAATTTGCTACACGAACGCAATTCGAGGCAGAGACTAAGCAAAGTAATCAGTGCTTCTATTGGTAATGCGTACATAAGATTATCGAATATCTTTGCAAATAACTGATCAACACAGAAACAATGAACACTAATCGATGTTCTTGGGTAGAGTTTGCAAAACAATTGCAGTCGTTAGTATAAGATATTAAGAGCTAATCTTATTAGCTTTTCGAGGTAAGCCTCTCTGAAAGGGAAGGTAATAAAGTAAACGCATTCTTAGAAATTGATCAACTGTTCGGACATATTCGAGTACATTATACACAATAAGTTGGAAAACGATATTAAGGTAAAACAGGAACACTGCTATGTATGTGAATAAGCAGAAATTTACGAGCATATCTAGATGAAGTGGTAAAGAATTGTTTATTACACAAGTGTCAAAAAAATGTTTTTTAATTGAATTTGTATATGAAACTAAGGTAAAGGAAAAAATATGGGATGAAATTCATGTGTCAGGTGAAAAAATTACTTTAGATAAAGGTAACTCATGGATATCGAGATTGATGGGAGTTATACTTTGCAAAGTTGGTTGTATTTGATGGAGGGTGGTGGCGCGGCAAGCGGTGGTGAGCGTTCAGGGAGCGACCTACTTGGAGTTCAACGACCGCGTTATATTTAGCCTCCGTTCCCGGGTTGTTCGTTGCATCCTACTCTTATTTTCCAGTGCATTCGCTTAATGTTTTAGAACTAAAGTGTACGATTTAAATTAATCTATAACGAATTCAGTCAGCCAGTCAAAATGACCGGTGTATAAGCTTATTGTGACTTCCAGTTTTTATTCACTCACAGTTTATTAAATGTATTCTCCACTTATATATAGTTTTAAAAACAATAACATTATTTCTGAAATCAACTGATATGTAGTAGGAATTTTGAATTGAAATTGCACGACCAGTCAAAATGACTGGTTTGGTAAATCTAGTGTTAATATACCTACTTTGTTTTTTGTCCCTTTCTATTATGTTAAAAATCACAATTTCCATTCATTACCTACTGATTTATTTATACCATATTCTGAACCGTATGTCACGTAACCACAAAGCTGTGCAAACAAACCAAAACCACTTCTCAATAGAGCTACGTATTTATAATTGTGGCAATGACGACTTCAAGTGCAATAATCAGCTTTAACCAATATGCTCTTGAGCACAAAGGATAGTTCAGCTGTTATTTCTTAAGGCTAAGGTGTTTATTATTGTTCTCCAAGTTTTAATAAATTGTACCGAGTTATGAAATGAAAATAAATACTTATACACGTGGTTTATATTAACACACCATATTCGGGAATCTGAAAGCAATAGAATCTAAAAGACTTCATCAAGGTAATAGATGAATGGACGCTCTTTTATCTGTATATTTACTTTGACTGTGTCTTTGTACTATTTAATGTGTTTTTATCTCAAAACAATCAGAATTATAACTTTTGTTTAACCATGCGTGTTCCGCCTCGACTAGAAGCCTCAAGATAAATAGACCATACGAAAGCTTATCGCAAAATGTATCATGAGAATATACTTGCACGATGTCATTAGTCAAGAGTCTATATTGTCGTCTTCGAAACGTTAAATAGCTAATTAGACTTCAGGATTTGTTGAGTTCTTTTAATACTTCTCATATTCCGCCTTTTTCGCCTAATTCTAAGGCCCACCAGTCTATCCTTTCATTGGAGAATAATGTTTGAAGCAATAATAATTGCTATGTTCTGTACATTAAAGCTAACTTCGGTTAACAAGAAGATTGTACAATGACAGGACTACATTGAAATAATCAAAATGTTTGTAAATATTTGTGGGATTATGAACTGTTTGAAAATGTAACTGACATAGATGCACAATAATTCGGCTGTAAATAATGGCCGCATTACATGGCACCGTGAACTGTTTTTGATGTTACTAATTATTTTTTAAGAGATTTATGTTATAAAGGGAATACCTATATACATATATACATATACTTACCAAATGACCTTTTTAATATGATGGTTTGTAGCATTCAGTTTTAGAACTTACCTGAAAAAAGAACGATATCATTGTAATTTGTGTAATGTTAATATGTCAATATATGTACATATAGAGGTAGAAATATAGAAAAAGCAATTCTTTACGACTATGTACGAGATTATTAATTTAAAGACTAAAACATACAGAATTAGAATTTAAGCACAAACAGAATATTTAATTTTAAAATTGCAGTTTTGAACTTTGCAATTAAATTACTAACTACTAATAATACTAATTACTATATCATTAAATATTTTAAAAGTATGCACTGTGTTTTGACGAGTTTTATTTTTATGACAGTATTGGCGGCGGGTGCGCTTAGACAGAAAACAATAGGTAATTATATTTTTCTGTAGTATCTACAATGATAAACTAGTTAACATTATTGTTTTAAAATGTAGGTTAATACATGATACATTAATTTGATTATAATAATAACAAAAACATTTTGGAACTTGTAATATATGTCAGGATAAGTCACACTATGTAATTATTGCTACAGAATCGATAGAATTTTATATTAAACATCCAATTGCAAAACATGTTAGACATAGGTACCTGTATAGTAATAGTTTTCGAATTATATCTAGAAGCATTGTACTATTTATTTCTGTTAAGCGCCACGTGAAATGATGTTTTTTTTTCAATCTTTATTATTTTGGTTTGCAATTATTGATTTAAAAATGACAGAATTCAATTGAATTTTTCGTAATATTTTATTGTAAAAAGTTTCTATTCTGTAAACAATATTCAAGGTTTTACCTACGTTTACCTACGTAATATGTGCAGATTTATAGCTAACCTGAACCTATTATTATCTTGAAGTGAAACATTCGAAGCTAGTCTGCTGTCACAGTCAGCGTATTTGCCTAATTGATCAAATATATGTAGTTCTAGTCGATCCTGCGTAGTATAATAGATCATAAGCCTTGGGGCCAAAGCTAAAAGTTGTTTGCGATAAGGTGGCGTTCGAGTCGTTACGTTGTCATCGTCCTAATTTTGCAGTGTCCTCGTTTTTGAGGTCAGCCTCTATCGGGGCAACGAACTCGTGCCCTTATCGCGGGGTGAGCGGTGGGGAGGACGGCGAGGCAACTAAGCGTTTCTCAGTATGAACTTTTAGTTTGCCTACTCTGCGATAGATGGCGTTCGCTTTTTATTAGGTATTTTTTATTTATTTATTACGAGTATAATAAAGGAACTTGTGCTTTTCGGTATTTAGTTTATTCAGAGATTTTAGTATTTGATTTCAGAATACACGATGTTAATAAATGAAATTAATTAACTAACCAGTGCGATTCATGAAGCACCTTCAATTTTCCTGTTATATATCCTTATAAGAGGGATATGTGACGCGTAAGAGTCATACAACGTTATGACTGAAGCTAATGGCAGCACACTAGCGCACTCACACAGCCAAACGCGTTCGCACCGTAGCTATGTATTGGTAGGTACGGGCTCGGGTCGACGAACGGCAACCGGGGCAGCCTTGCTCTGTCCTCCGCGCCCTATTTCTGTCGCCACAGAGCGCCCGCTCCCCGCGCCGACCATTCCCCGCACAACCCTCCACTTTGGAAATTACTTACTCCAGATATGGCTTTCAGAGATTAGACTAAAATGTGTCTTTATTTATGTCAATGGGTTGGTTTATATTAGTTGTCAACAAATGTAACTATTTTATATATTTATGTTACAGGACTTGTCAATACAATAATTTACATAAAATATAATACTAATTTACCCTAAAATAGAAAGGTTCAATAATAAATTACCTATTTTTACCGATTGAATCGACATCTCCAAATCCTATTGTATGTGACGTTCGGCGTCAGTTTATTTTTATTTATGTGGAACACGCGACTGAACAGAATACCTACGGTGCGAGCAGTTCCAAATATAACACATTCCCCTTTGACCTCGGAGATGTGTTATAGACATATAGACATATAGCACTTCTCGCGAAGAGCGAGTCTTAGATAAAATCTATTAAATATTAAGTTTCCTAATGAGCAACGTATGCTGCATAAAGTTCGTGTTTTATCGAAGGTCATCAAATAATGGTTAATTACTTACTGCGGCCGAAAATGTAAGTTTTGCTATTAATCGATCAGTCTTAATGTTAGTGTATTATTATCTGAACGCGCTAAATAATTTTGCTTCAAATAACAAGTTCTTTAAGGTGATATAAAAAAGTAAAAGGCGCATTTTAGCCTTCGAGTTCCTTAACGCCTGTCACTTATAGCACTAGTCATTTATTTGTTTGTATGGGGCCATGCAGTTTTTCTTTCAATCTCTGTTTTCGCAACTTTTGGTCGCAACCTGCAATTGTGCGATGTATTTTAAAAAACCTTCAGTACATATACGTACTTCGAGCGTAGCCGGGTCTCAGGCACGCATAGAAACAAAGACGTATTATAATACGTTAGACCGGAAGCCGTCAATAAATATAATGCATCTTGTGAAAGATGCCAGCGCATGAATTGGTTGGGAACTGTAATGGGGATAGGTGATAGTCACTTTGTTGATGTTCGACTAATATACAGGGGGACTATTACGATATCCCAGTCCAAGCGCGGTATTATGTGTAGTGCGTGTGTCTTCGTAACAGTCTTTATTAATAGAAGTATTGTATAACGTTCAATTGTAATCAGGTGTCGTCAATGCACGACACGTTCTAGCGACAAGCACACGTACCGGGGATGTGGCAGTGTGCGTGTGACGTGGCGGCGAGCGGCTTGTGACGCCGGATTGCGTCAACTTTTACTCTTCGTCGCACTTTCTCGCCGTGCGCTTGCGCAACCACCAGCGCAATACTGGTTCACTGGACGCGCTATGGTGACAGCATTTCCCTTCGAGCCGTGAATAAACACCGCAATTGCGTCATCGATTAGAACATATACTCATATTTATGTGTTAAGGGAGATAAATAAGTCCTAATTATCATACTTAAAAAGCTGTAAAGAAGGCTATTTCAAAATTTTCGACACAATGAGAGCGCAATGGTATGTTCTAGAATGTAATATTAAAGTGATAACGTAATAAAGAACAAAAACAGAAATTTTAACCACTCATAATGCAGTTAAGATCCGTGTCAACAAACAAAGAACATAACACTTTCATAGCTGATCGAGTAAGTGGCTGATAAACCAACGATCTCATATCTGTCAGATAAATTTGTTCATCTCGAATACAATAGTAACATTTCAATGAAAGCCAGTGGTTTTTAACGGGACAGCAAGGGGGCAGCAAGCGCAGGTGGAGGGGGGTGCACGAGGTACGTGCCCTAGTTTCGCACGGGTGCATGAACTCTAACGAGGTAAGGCCACCGACCGCTGCTATGTGCGACCGAAATTGCACCTTATTAAATACAACTTAAAATACAAATTGGCTGGTATATATGACGATCAGTTTATCGTCACTGAGTAAGTATTGATATGACTCTAAGGAGTTGAGCGTGTGACGCTAGATCCAGCTGGGACGCGACCTTCGCAATTATCGCCCTCGTGAGATTCGACCGCACTGTCACTAAACGTTATTAGGTACCTGTACTATAAAAACAGGATCAATAACAAATCTCAAATATACCACGATATCAACTTTATTATATTTGGTTATAAAAATCAACCCACCACATTAATAGTGTTTCTGTTTATATTTTTTTATTACCTGGTTTGGCGTTGTTTGTTAAAAGTTTGACTGTAAGCATTTTAAAACTGTAAACAAAATTATAACGAAACTAAACAGAAATACACGAGTTTACTTAATATTTCATGCGACACAATTTGAAAAGCAGTAGGTGGTGTGGCGTAAATAGGTCAAACTCAACCAAAAAGGGAATCCGAAGATATAATTGTTTCGTAAAGAGTTTGAGGCGTAAAACACAGAAATAACTCAATAGGACTTATTTGTAAGAAAATGTAATTCAGAAAGTCTTTCGAAATTACGGTTTAGGTACTTGTTTGGTAACTTAACGCTTTACGCGCTTTCATAACAAGTTCATAACATCTACAAGTAGGATACCTTATAATAGAACAATCAATGTATGCATCATACACATGGAAAGTAGAATAAAAGGCCGCTCTTGTTTTATCTGTGCCATGATTTTATTTATATTTGTATAGCGCGGCGACAAGAGCGTCAAGCGATATGAATAATTCTATTGTATTTTTATACAGGTGTCTTTAAGTTATGAGGAAACGAGTGACGTAGGTTTATATATGGAAGAGAAGTAAGTATGATAACTGTACTGTATAGTTTTTCTTAAGAACATTTCTGTATTTTGAAATTTATATAAAGTAACTTAGAATTGTACTAGGGAAGAAGAAACGTAAGCAACCGCTATTTGCTCATGGGCAAATGCGCATCTGTATCTGACTATACGCACGGTCGCAGATACGCAGAATCCTACCTAAAAACCTGAGTTCAAATGCCTCGTGACGTGAAATTGACTACCAAATTTCGACTGTACATACTTATAATTTAATCAATAATTAAAACGAACTGATGAGGATAATTAACTAAATGATCTTAATAGTATCTCATATAGTAAATTGTAAATCAATAACGCGTATCTCCATAAACAATATGTAAATGCGGTTATCGAAGAGGAAACACTGAGGTCAAGAAACAATTGCGAAAAACAAAGCACTATATTTGGGAAATCCGGCAGTTCAAAGCCGCTGTTCCGTTGTGTGTGTGCACGAGGTGCATCTGAATGTAAACAACCTATAATTGGAACGATAAACTTCATTAAGAACAGCCGATGCTCGATTGTTAAATAGTTATCTAATTATGTTGTTGAACTGATAACTAATCGTAACTTTAGTAGATTCGAAGCCTATTCATTTTAGTATGAGTAATCGGGTATGTACGAAGATACAAGATACGAAACATTTAGAAAAACCGATATCATTTTACTAAAGAAGACAAGTCTTTCAATGTGTATATCAATATTTATTGATGGTGCTAACATAATACACGGTATATATGCAAAATATCTAATTGACATTACGTAAGTAAGCTACTTAATAACTCTTAGAATATGCATAGAACACAGTCGCTTATCACGTTCAGAAATATGTAAGTATAGTAATATATTATAAATATTTTTCTAGTCATTACAATATAGGTACCACGTAAATCCTGTACACCATAATGCGTAGAAACTAGATAATATGTTTATAGAAGTAATTATTTAGCCGTCATTAACATAAGAATCACTAATTGATTCTTATAGTATTACAGCACTTTTCAGTATTTGCCACTACTACTGCTACTACTAGTAGGTACTGTTACTAAAATTACTACTATTCATATAGTGTATCGAACAAATAAGTATATTTATATTTTAAAACAAATACGAAAATACATTTTTTTTTTCATCCTTTTCACAATTTATAGCTGCAGTACTTACTCGTAGCCGAATGAAACTGCAACTTTTTACGTGTAGTAAAATCATTTGCAAATATGGAATACCTCGAGCTATTCAACTACAGTATGAATAGTGGTAGTAGTAGTCGTAGTTAATGCATCGTAGCCTATCGTAGCATAGCATGTCAGGAGCGTGTTGGAGGTTAGCGGCCGCGGCGCCCCCCGCCCGCCGCCCGGAGCAACAAACTCTGCAAGGTTGCAACTCCGCTATCGTCGGCGTTGGCCACAATTACGATATCACCCGCCCTTCTCCAACAAACTGTTTTATTTTATTACATTGCTATCATATCGATATTATGCGCGAAGGTCTCTCGGATTATTAACGTCACCGCTTTACCGCTCGATCGAGCTCTGGGTAAATAAATCGCCTTCTCGATTAGTTTGTTGCGGATTTTACATTATTAAATCATGCTGATTATTGCTAATGTTATTATGCAGACACAATTTGCACAGAGTTATTAAAACATTACAATAAAAAGGGTACTATGGAGACCCTGCAGTTTTTTAAGTTAAGTATAATGTCTTTGTAAGTGTGAAAATTTGTTTTAAATATAGCATGAGTCCTTTTAAAATCGGTTTAAAATCCCTTTAAAAATTTCATAACCGATACTATGTATTTTCCCAATTTTATAATCATTTATTTTCAATTTTCAATTATTATTCAAAGTACATTATCTTTAAATTAAAATTTGAATTCGTTCCCAACCACTCAATTACAAAGGCAGAATTTAAAACATACACTTTATTGTAAGAGCTGAGGTAAAATAGACATTCCAAAAAAAAACCTTTTGGCAAGTACGCTACTAGCGCCCTCTGTTATCGAATAGTAAAACCGCAAGAACTGCTAAAAGACAATGTTTTAATGATTTTGAAAATTACTATCCTTTGTAGCATGATATTATTGTTCAACATTAACCTGTAACTTCCTGTTATCAAATTTTTACCATCATAACGATTTGTGTACATTATGGAATACAAGCTATGGACGTCTCAAGCAGTGTAAAAGTTAAGGTGCACATATTTTATCTAAGAAATTAAACGTAATGAATAATATTGTGATGACATTCCAGGGAAATTTTACATAAAACGTTTGGAAATGAATATCAGATGTGGTTTAGGTTTTCATGTATTCCTATGGAATGAAGTTGAAGTATTTCATAAAAACGCCTGCATTCTTATGTAGGTATTTTATTTTTAAATTACGTGCGACGTTAAGCACGTGCGTAAAAGATACGGATTAACATAAATAAGGAGTGACGTAAACATGGGTGAGTGTGTAATAAACAAAGTGAGTCAAGAACGTCATTTTTTCTGTAACGGGGAGCGACGACCGCGGGACGCTCGCGTGCGTCACTTCACCGCGAGGCCGACGAGGCGCAGGGCTCCGGCGTTGTTGCTAGTGCACACTTGTTAAATGATACAGAATATCACAAATGCATATTACAAAGTTCTTATTAAGCAAACTCAGTACACATCCAAAACTACTCCAGTCTACATTTTAAAAGCTATCGATTGTTATGCTGTTCGCAGCTTGGAACAAACGAAATACAAATACGAGTATATATAATATAGTAATTAATAATATTTACGCCGTTTATCGATAATTAAGAATATGATTAAGAAAAACATGATTCTAGATTCAGTTCAATCCTTGAACTTTATTACATTTTAAATTATAAGTTATTAGTTTTTTAATATCTTAATTTTTAATATTTTAATTTTTAATATTTATTATAGTTTATTACGCATTACTACTATCTAAATATATAAAGGCTTGGACATGCTGGACTTCTGCCAAGCTTTGTGCTTGTTGTAGAGACACAAAGTGAACCGTGAACCGGTCAGAATAATCTGAACACATATGACCAGCTACGTCGTGTATGCTAAATTGTCGTGCCAAAGATATCCAGTTCAAGAAATAACTAATATTAAGATAAATACTCTAAAAAGAATGCCGAGACTTGGCCGTCGACTATTTACCGCCCGCATCGACAGACAGTATAAACTCTATGAAAACATTAACTTATTTCAATATGATTATGACATTATTTATTAATTAAATCATGTGTTTTTTTTTATTGTATGTACTATGACACCAGGCCCCTAACGTGGGTAGGTAGAAAGAACGGAGTGCCAAATATCTCTACCCTTGTCTTATTAGCTATAAATTTCGAAAGATTATAGAACGTTGAAATCATAAGATAAATAATGACGAAGGCTTTCAATATTTTGGTCTATTTACTTACCTATTTCTATTGAACACCGTATGCGCCAATATCATAATCATTATTTTATTACGCAATAAGTGTGAATATTTAAATTCGAGTGATGTCAAGTTTAAATAATACTTTTAATAAAGAAATATAGTTACTTCTAATATTTTCAATTATTCTGTACTATTGTAAAAATATCAAAACACTACTTTTTAATATGTATACCATTTTGTCGATGACGGACAAGTAGCTCCATCTTACATTATACGCACAAACCTTTCAAACTAAAGTTGACGGTATCAGCGCCATCTAGCGGAATTTTCCTGTACTCAGTGAGAGCCGTGGATCTTAGGAGACGACGAAACTCGCGAAAATGCTACTAGAGCACGCTTTCCACCTTTTAGTTATGTGTGCTATTCTCAAATATATTTATAGAAAGACGAGAATTTTATATATTAGACATTGAACATATCGGGATTCGAATTACGCTAAGGTAAGAGTTAAATTAAGGGTTAAATTAAGAGTTAAGTTCGGACTAGAATAATTTGTCTTAATATAATAAGTCATATTGCAATGTTTAAAATCGAAATACTAGATAACAACACTGTAAATTGAACGTTCATTATGACTTTTCGTAAATTTCTACGGACATTAGGTACTAGTTTCCAATATGTTTCCTCCTCCGAGTTCTTGTATGAGTTACGACTCCGAAAACGCAACCCCGACGGTTCGGTTGACTTTTTTAGCAAAACGTTACTGTCTAAACACACTAAGAAGATTCGTATTACAAAAAATTAATTAACATTTATATTTGGATAGTTTTGCCATATTCTTACTGGACGTGAGCAGCTGAAAAATTCTCAAGTTTCTTATTTATCGTTTACACAAAATAACCGCAGAGAAATGAAATACCTTGTACAAAAACAAAGTTTAAACATTTCCTAAGTAACATTATTATGTAACAACTGAGTCCGAACTGATAGTTATGACTTAAGATTTTTCCAATTATCTCTAGTAATGTAGATGTCCTAAAAATAACTGACTTATGAGTTGATTCCCTAAGTTAAATTAGAAAAATGAAACCCAACGACCCTGTCGGTAAGAACGATGGTTGTTAGCATCTCCTAAGTTTGTATGCATTCATATATTGAAATATTAATAAATAGCCATGTTTAACCTCCAATCGACTTTCTGACTATCGTCCGGAACAAACAGACGATTGACCTACAAACAGTCGTGTACACAGTAAGATGCCTTATCTATCCTTTTCCTACCTCAACGTTCCAGCACGGTGCGGCAGAGACGCAGTATCTCGTTACGATGACGAGCCTCTGCTCTCAATGTCAAGTTCACCTATTATTATTAGTTCTCAATGCCACTAAACACACGTAACTATAATAACATGGCGTAGGCCAGGCGAAAATAAGACTGTTTAGAGCGCGGTGGATTTACGCAGCACATTATGTATAGCGCACAACATAGAGATGTATATCATATTTGTACTGCGATGGAAGTTAACGTAATAATGATTTAGTCTCATTTTTTATCTTCCAATACGATTAGTATTGGAAGATAAAAACAATCGATTAAAATTGTAAAATCATCGAAACGCTTACCACATTGTCTGTAATATCTACATCGTTTCAGCTTCTATACAATGGAATCATTCCTACACATGTCAACTTTGAGTCTTTCTTTGGAGGGGCGATTCTCATGTGATGCCCTACCTTTTGTGGAAGACGTTAGGGTAATTTGCGGTTTTTACCTCTTATTATCTGCTCGTGAGCCGCTAAACCCATATTAGAAGGTTCTGAATCTCTATTAGAACGCATCCGTGTATTTTGAATTTACAACACGACAAATTTATTTATTTATTTTATTCATTTAAAAAGGTGCAAACATAAACTCATTTGAGTTTTATTATGCTCCTAAAATGAATGACTAATATTTTAAACGAATCTTCGATTTATCAACTAGGATTTTGGAGTAAAACAACATGGAATACGAGTTTATAAGGGCATCAAACTGAACAAACCGAAGTCGGTATCCCAAAAAGGTTCCAATGAAGACCCTTTTAAAGTTACCAAAGACTCCGCAAAGTAAATATCAATAATATCAATTTTTGAAATTGTCTAATGTAGATATAGCTGATGAGTGTATTACGTCTTACATAACATTAACAGCACACCTGTTTCTTATAATAGTGAACTCGCATATTTATTCTGCTTGCGTTAAAGCCGAATGCGCACGTTGTTTTGTTTTCAAATGTTTACTTAACCCACACAGACAATTAAAATTAATTTACTAATAAAAATTGAGAATCCATGAAAAAATATTTGAGTTAACAGACCCTTAACCTTTGTCACAGAAAAAGGAAACACATTTTTTGTACAAATTATTCAATCTCTATAAGCCCCTGTGCTGGTGGTACAGTGATTAGTTACCCTGATTGCTATGTCAATAGCTTTGAGTCCGATTACCATTTAAGATAAATATTTGTGTAACAAGTACGCGTGTTCCTTTAGGAACAAAGTGAATAGGCACTTTGTAGGCAAGCGTGCTACCTCATAGACTGCACCTCATACCATCGGGTGAGTTCACAGTTAAAAGTAAGCCTATTGCGCAATAAAAGAGGAGCTGGATGTAAAATTATCTATATTTATATATATTTTATCCGCTCGTTCAATAAAGTACAGGCGCCACCTACTTTGTAATCTGTGTTTTATTTGTTCGTTGTTATTATGATAATTATAAGTTGGAACGCGTTATGAAAAGAAAACTAAGTTTTCTTGGCATTATTCGTTTGCTCCTTGCATTCTATATGTGCTTAAATTAGTGATGTAATGAAAAGAGTATATTACAGATAATTTATTTATATTACTTAGTAATAATGTATAGATTATTATTATATTACTAGTAGACCCAACCACGCGTTGCCGTGGTTCAATTATGATAAATCAATCTTTTATATGTAACAATCCCGTGACG